>QFDD01001035.1:0-28390 GCA_006871305.1 Vachellia collinsii
TAAACTTTATGCTAGATATGTCTATAAAAAAATAAATCAGAAGAGATTTTGATGAAGAAATACTTACATAACATGAAATGTCACGTTATTCATACTCAATTCAATAAAAATATTTAATTATATTTTTTTCCAACAAATATATATTATAATAAGTTATAAAAAAAAGAAATAATTAAGAAAAATTTATGGGTCATGAGATTCATGAAAATAAGATAATTGAAATATTTTTATTGTATATAATACGGTTTCTCGATTTTGATGTTGTTTGTGTGAATTTTAGTAAACGATTCAAATAAATAGGATTAAAGAAAATTAGGCTACCAACAGAACGAAAACGATAAAATGAAACTACTGCAACCGACGCAAGAGAAGTATAATAAAATAGAGAAAAGTATATTGTATTGATGTGATCATATGTGAGTATAGCAAACTCACTAACAAAGGAGAGTTAGAGATATCTAGGAGGGGATGAACTCGTATACAGTGAATCAGATGAGAGAAAGCAAAAGAGAGATTTTGGATACCATGTGTTCAAGATGTTTTCGATGAAAGACAAAGCGAAAATAAATATATGGTCATCGGCTGCAGTTATCAGTTGGATGGGTCAAATGACTTCAGAGAATCTTAGAATAGTTATCGTTGATTCTTCTGATCCTAACTACTTGGTTTGACTTTGGGGGGCTGCTGGCAATAAACACGGGCCCATGCGCTGTTTCTTATGTTGTCCAGATGCTAGACCATTAGAACCCTTAATAAACTACATCTTGAATTGGAATTTTTCGTTGAGTTTCGGTCTGATTCAACCCAAATCATTTTTTGGGCATACATATACCTCAATTGGATGAGTGTTGCGAGGATAGATGCATTTGAGCCCACGCAAGTACACATGCCCTTCCCCCAAAAACAACTTATTTATTAAAGGGATAATTGGAATAAATTTTCATTAAAAAATTAATTATAAAATGTAACATGTTATAACATAAAACTGAATTTTTACGTCATGTGTAATTAAATTTTCATATTATATAACTGAATTTTCACACACACATATATCTATATATAACTGAAGTTTTATAAGGATTTAATGATAAGTTTCATTATTTAATTAAATCCCAAATCTCCAGGTAACAGATTATCCCGACCAATGTCTCCTTTCAAAACTGCTCGGGTCCCATATCGAAATGAATCCATATGCCCGACCCATATTCGAACCACGAAGCTCCGGGATTCACCGGAAGCTTAGCTTGCTTGAAGCAAGCTTCGGCTTTCTCGTCAACGACTGCCCGCCGCTTCAGTGGGGCTTCTCCGTTTCCTTGCTTCAAATTCAAATCTTCCTGTATCTTTAAAGCGAGCCCAGAATGCATATAAATGACGATGTCCGCTTCATTTCGTCTTCCATTAAAATCCCCCGTCCTCCCAAAACCCCAACCCTTTGTTTCGAAAGCCTCCGTTCTCAAATCCTTCACACTGGGAACTCAATTGCCAGACTTGTGGATTCTATCAGAAGTCGTTCAAAACTTGATAAATTTAACTCAAGAAGCACCCCATTGTTGTCTCGGAAAGCGAAGTGGACCAGTCGAGCCCCGAATGTTTCGGAGGAAAGAATTACATCGTCTTTTTTTTGCTCAGCATCGTTATCCTTGAATGGGTCTGGGACTGATGGCAAGAGAGCATTGAAAGGAACGTCACCTATTCTCTGTTCAGCTTCTTTGTCATTGGCGGAGTCGAGCCAATCAGGGCCAGAGGGGAAGGATACTCCACTTAAGGGGCACGCGTCGAGTCGACAGAACGAAGAGAGGGTGCTGATCAGTGAAGTGCTTGTTAGAAACAAGGATGGAGAGGAGCTTGAGAGAAAGGACCTTGAGATGGAGGCACTCCAGGCCCTCAAAGCTTGCCGACCCAACTCTGCTCTCACTGTGCGCGAGGTCCAAGAGGATGTGCATCGCATCATTAATAGTGGGTATTTCTGCTCATGCATGCCAGTTGCAGTTGATACGCGTGATGGCATCAGATTGGTATTTCAGGTTCGAAAGAGGTCTACCGTTTTTGTTTCATACTTAATTCTGTTTCTTTAGAGTTTAACTAAAAATGTCATATATTGCTTGGATCTTCAATTGCAAGCGATTGCATACTTCACTCTGTAACCAAAGTTCGGATTCTTTATCCTTACTGAGCACGTTTATATCCAACTATTTTACAAGAGAATAAAGTCTTGTTCTTTTTCTACTTCATTACCGACAGTCCCAAAAAAATTAAATTTATCATGTTCAAGAAGAGTAGTGAGTATAATGAGCTGGAGATCATGAGTGCTTTACATTTTTGCTGGAGTCAAATAAGTAAATTCATTTCCTTAACTTTCTTGGCAGTTTTAAGGCACGTATGGTTCGAATTTTAAAAGATGGTTTTGTTTTTCTATTCGTTCGAAAATGAGTAAAAGTTTCCCATATAGGTAGAATCCCTGCATCATTTATCAACTAATTGATCAAATTACTTCTTCAGAATGCTTAATAGATTATTTTATTACTTTTGAGATGACGTTGAAATTGGTCTAAGAAATCCATGAATTTCTTTTACATCTTATAGTTAGTGTTGTTTCTTGTGGCTTAAGGTAGAAGCAAATCAAGAGTTCCAAGGTTTGGTATGTGAAGGAGCTAATGTTCTTCCAGCAAAGTTTCTAGAGGATTCATTTCGGGATGGATATGGTAACTCTTTCTTCTTCACCCTTTCCTATGCAGTTCTAATCATATATATAGATATATGTATTCAAATTATATGATCTTTTGTTCATCAATCTTCCATAACATTTGTATGTTAATTTGTACAGGGAAAGTTATCAATCTAAGGCGATTGGATGAAGCAATATCATCCATCAATGGCTGGTATATGGAGCGTGGTCTTTTTGCTATGGTAATTTGCCCCTTTGACTATATCTCTGTTTACCCTCCAAACTCTGGTAATATAAAGCTTTTTCCTTTTTAGTGCTATAGCTCCATAGAATTTCAAGGGCTTTAATTCGTGTTAGGTTGTGCTCCAACTCTGATAATGATTGTTGCTCCCCACCCCCCTCCTTTTTAATTTCCACCTCTTTGATCATTATTATAGGTTTCAGCTGTCGAGACTCTCTCAGGGGGTATTCTGAGATTGCAAGTTTCAGAAGCTGAGGTCAATAATATCTCCATACGGTTTCTTGATAGGAAGACGTAAGGATCATCAATGCAAGTTCACCTGTACCCATGTGCAATCATAAATCTGTATAACATACAAATAACGTTTCATCTGATTTTTATTCAGTCACTATTACTGACTTAGTTTGCTATTGTCAGAGGTGAGCCTACTTTAGGGAAGACAAAGCCAGAAACAATACTCAGGCAAATTACGACCAAGAAGGGACAGGTACTTCATGAGATACTTTGAAGATAATAATTCATTTTAAGTTTAGTTAGTTGTTGATTACTTTGTTAAGAACCTTTGTTCTTTTGATGTCTTTGCAAATTAAGCTAAATAGAGAAAAACTTGGTACAATACATAATTTTATTGTAGGTCTACAGTATGATTCAGGGAAAAAGAGATGTAGAGACTGTGTTAACTATGGGAATCATGGAAGATGTTAGCATTATTCCTCAGCCAGCAGGTAATGAATAGTAATAAAAAATTGGTTTAAATTCAATAGCTGTTAGAAAAGTTTATTGTCAGTATAACTCTTCCTTGAAACTAGTGTATTTGTTTCTGCAATATTCTAGATACAGGGAAGGTTGATTTGGTGATGAATGTGGTGGAGCGTCCTAGCGGAGGATTTTCGGCTGGTGGTGGAATATCAAGTGGGTGAGTGATATTAATTTCAAGCATGCATTGATGGGGCTTATATACACTAAATTACCTATTCCTTTTCTGCATGGTCTAACTTTGTTATTTATGATCACAGGATTACTAGTGGTCCTCTGTCTGGACTAATTGGAAGGTGAGCTCTTAGGCTCCATTACATGATGCCACGGTTAAGTTATTAACAGACGATTTATCCTGCAGCATCCTATTTTTCTTTCTATGTTATTATTAATATAATCTTATGTTACTTCCCTGCAATTGAAGCCATTTTAAGGCTGATTTGTCTGGCTTCTTTTACTCTATGTGCTGCTTAATGGCATTGATAAATCTGTGTACAAGCCAACTGGAATTCTGAGTAGGATAGGGAGTGTGGCACCTGATGTAGCTTTTTGGAGTTAGAAGAGGGTAAGTGTTTAGTGAGTGAGTATGTGGGTCTCTCAAATACCAAAGGTGGGTGCTCTCTGTGTGTTGTTTTCAGAATTGTAGCTTATCTTGCCTAGACTTGTTCTCTGGCTTTTGAGCTTGGGTTCCATCAACATGTGTAAGCTGTCATTATTATCAATAGAATAAAAGTGTTTCTTATTGATATGGATGTTTATGATGTTTGCTAAATTGTAAGAGATTTATAATAATTGACACAGCTGGTATAATCAATCATACTATGATTATTGCAGCTTTGCCTATTCTCATAGGAATGTTTTTGGACGAAACCAGAAACTCAATATTTCCTTGGAGAGGGGTCAGATTGACTCAATATTTCGAATAAACTACACAGACCCTTGGATTCAAGGAGATGATAAACGAACATCTAGAACAATAATGATACAGGTAATCCGAAGCTTTATTTTGTCCCTGTTCAACTCCTGTACTCTTGATCCTATCAAGCTAAAGATTGTGTCTTCTGGCATGTCATTTACTTCTTACTAGAACTCAAGAACCCCTGGAACGGTTGTTCATGGTAACCAGCCTGATAATAGTAGCCTGACCATTGGTCGAGTCACAGCTGGTATAGAGTTCAGTCGACCAGTCAGGCCAAAGTGGAGTGGAACTGCAGGGCTTATTTTTCAGGTACTTAAATTCAAATTTTATGTGGCTAGGCTGATTTTTGTTTGTTTTTCCCTATTTTTTAATAATTTCTAAATAAGCAATAAGCTTAAGTTGTATTCTCTTTTTGTAATCATCAATTTACTCCAGCATGCCGGGGTTCGTGATGACAAAGGGACTCCTATCATCAAGGATGGTTACAGTAGTCCTCTCACTGCAGGGTTTGCATTCTGAAAATAAATGTTACATTTGTTTTGGTTTCTTGCTTCTAATATTTTTGCCAATGTCTCCTTGCAGTGGAAATACCCATGATGACATGTTGCTTGCTAAATTTGAGACTGTTTACACTGGTTCTGGTGATCATGGGTCTTCTATGGTCTGTGACATGCTCTTCTGTCCTTTAATACAAATTTCTCTTCTATGATTCTCAATGTTATTTGCTTGGTTTTGTAGTTTGTCTTCAACATGGAACAGGGACTTCCTCTTCTGCCTGAGTGGTTGTCCTTCAATAGGACGAATGTGCGTGCTAGGACAGGCGTTGAGATAGGCCTTGCTTGCTTTCTTTTAAGGTATGTTGTACATGTGCTTTTGTCATGAGCAAGAATGATGTGTCTTTGCCGTAAAACAAGAGCAGCAGCAACAAAGCTGTGTCCTATTAGGTGGGATGTCTACATGAATTACATGATGCCATAAAACAATAACAATTATCTATTTTGTTTTGTTGATTTTATTGGTTTGCATTGGCAGCCTTTCTGGTGGTCACGTGGTGGGAAATTTCTCTCCCTATGAAGCATTTCCTATTGGTGGAACAAATAGTGTGAGAGGCTATGAAGAAGGTGCTGTGGGCTCTGGCCGATCATATATCGTTGGCTCTGGAGAAATTTCTTTCCCGATGGTATTTGAATTTGTTGAACATTTTTTGCAGATGCCCATGGATACATGCATTTGGCAAGAAAAAAGTTTGGAGAGAAGTTGGCTCACTAATCCTGGACTGTTTCTGTTTGCAGTTGAGGCCAGTAGAAGGAGTTTTATTTTCTGACTATGGAACAGATATTGGATCAGGCTCAACTGTTCCAGGTAGGCTTGTTTTGTTTGTTTTTTTTAGATGCTAATATTTATAAAATGTATGATTTAAAGCATATCTAAATTGCCTTAATTGAACAATTTTAACTATTAAAAGCCTGGTGATGCCCTTCTATGGAGATATGTTTGTGAATCACATTTTGGTTTTGACAAGGTGACCCTGCTGGAGCAAGGTTGAAACCTGGGAGCGGATACGGATATGGGTTTGGGATCCGTGTGGATTCTCCATTGGGCCCTTTGCGTCTTGAGTATGCCTTTAATGATAGGCGTGAAAAGAGGTTCCATTTTGGAGTGGGTCATAGAAATTAAGCGTTTGACCTGTCCCCCAGAGCTAAACTTGATCGTTCCCCATGGCCTGCCCGCCTGACTGTTTTGCTGTTGGGAGCCCGGCGAAAAGCTTGCTTTGTGATCTTTGTGAAATAGTGTGACATTTTTTGTGACGGCTTCTTTTAATTGTTAAACTGCAAATTTCTGGCATGAAATGGTTTGCATCCATTTCGATTCCGAGGAGGGAGGTTGGTTCCAGTGTTGGGGACACAAGGGCCTTGGCGAGCATGCCAAGGCAGGGGCATGTCGCTTGCCTGTTTAGAATAAGGAGGCTCTTTGACCTCTTGCGTGTTGTGTTAGGCGCTCTCCCTGGTCCTCTGTTGGGATTTTGGGCATAGTATTGTATAATTCAATATTCTTGTAATTCATAGTTTCAACTTTCAACATTGATTGGTCGCACCGTATCATCATGCTTAGAGTTGGCCGGTAAATTAACATTTACGTGCCATTGGTGGTTTTGATGAACTGCTCAGTCATTTGACAAAGACCTCACGTGTCAAGTCCTAACTTGCATGTATTTTCTCACCCACGTATTCATTTATTCATTTGATCAAACCGTCAAATCCATTGAAGGGTAACGTACATAAAAAAATAAGAAATAGACGGCACAATGCCCACAAAGTTAAAGCCGTTCGTAAAATTGAATTCCCATCAGCAAGTCACGACATGAAATAGATATTAATGTACAAGCATCCTTCTATGTTTTTTCCCCCTTTGGGGATGCATCGGATCAGAGATGTGGAAGAATCCTTCATTGGTCAGTTCCAGGACAGAAAGTTTAATTAAGTAACCCTAACATCAGAACGTAGAAGAAAAGCCTGGCCACTAGGAGTAGCAGGGATGGCACTGATGGGCAAAGGAGGAGGAGAAGCAGCAGGACATGAATCATGATCACCCCTTTATACTCATCAAGGAGTATCAATATGGTTCATTTTCAATGTATTAAAATCCAAGATGTAAGTAAGCACAGTTGGTAGAAGTGCTGTATTTTAAAAAGTTGGAGTGTGGTGTAAGGAATGGGGTGAAGTATAGAGGGGTGTGATCCGGAGTGTAACGGATTGTCTCTCCGAGGCCGAAACGTGTGAGCGGAGGGGACAAAGGTCAGAGACACAGTGTCTCTCTCTCTCTCTCTGTGCTGTTTGAGGAGCCAAGCCGACCCACAGCGTGCAGGCCTAAGCGTTTGCTGCTTCGCTTCCCAACTATCTCTCTTTTCCCCACGACGTGAATTTCACAATCATGCCATGCCTCTTTCTCATCCATCCCCATTTTGTTTTCTTCCTCCATCCCCGACTCCTTTTCTTTCCTTCCTTTTTTTTTGTACGTGTATAAGCTGTTCATCATTCAAGTCCCAAGATAAGGCCATTAATCATCCATCATCTTTCATCCACTTCCCCGCAGAGACGGCTTTTTCTATCTATCTATCTCACGCCCTCGCTCCAGCTATTCCCGATTTGCTTCATCATTTTTTTTTCTCTCTACCTTGTGATTTGGTTTCTCAAAGTGATTTCTTGTCGCTGCCTTTTTGCTTCAATAACATTGATTGATCTTTCACGTATCTCGCTTTTTTACTATTTAATGATTCCCTTTTTAGCTCTCCCTCCGCCAAACCCTTGAAGCTGCCTTCCCTCTCGCCACCTTTTCTTTTTATCATGACCCAGACCCACCCCTTCTTCTCCAATGCCTTCAACTTTCCTTCTTCTAATCATGACTCGTCGTCATCTCTCACTTTACCCTCTCCTCCTCCTCCGACACAACCCCTACCTCTCCGTAACCTAAGCCCTCCAAGAGACTACAAGGACACCCAAGGAGACATGGCGTGTAGTTCTCCCAACTTGCAATTACACCTGGGCCCTCCAACCGCAAGTACTTCGTCGCCTCACTTATTACCTGATTCCAACCTGTACTCCTCAGAGGCAGTTTCAGACAAAGATGAGGTCGCAACTGTATCTTCCGGGTATCTCTCTGATAGGGTCACTCCAGGCGGTCAGTATTGGATCCCTACCCCAGCCCAAATTCTGATTGGTCCCACTCAGTTCTCCTGCCCTCTTTGTTTCAAGACCTTCAACAGATACAACAACATGCAGGTTTGTCCTCTTCCATATCCCACTCGACATTCATTCACCATTCTCTCAATTGAATGCGATCGAGGCCTTGTCTTTCCCTTTCCCTCTTCTCCACTCTCTACTTTAATTACTCCCATCTCACTTTTCGTGGACATTTAATTTGCTGTAAAGGATAACAGCCTAATCAATAAAGGTGTTGGATTTGTTAAAAGTGTGCATCTGTTTTAGGGCTTTCCAATGCTTCCTCTACTACTTAAGATCGCACCCGGCCCCTCTATTAAACATATTAATTTTAGGCCTTTTCACGTATGTATAAACTTACGTAGGTATTTTCTCGATCTGAACTATTCTACGTACCTCGTCGTACGTGTTTGCGCGTATTTTACTTAAACATGAGGGATCTAAAGATGGAAGATCGCTCACTAGGGTTTTATAATATGAGATTAAGTTTAAACCCAAGAACAATGTGAAGACTGATGAGGAGGCCGAAAATGAGAACAAACGTGTTAAGAGGGACGCGATTCACACATCCTGCTAGGCTCGCCAGGTAGCCAGCCTTGTGACTCCAGAACTTGGCCGACAAACAAAAATAATTTAAAAATAAATTATGACACTGCCACGTCACGTAGACCTAGTTGTAGGGAATTATGCTAGTGATTACATGATGTGACTTCAACTTAATCATCAGTCGCAGATCCACAGTTCAATGGAAGTGCTTTTTTGGTTAAGATTGATGAGCAGTGTTACGTTGATGCGCACAGATGCATATGTGGGGGCATGGATCCGAATACAGAAGAGGAGCAGAGTCTCTAAGGGGAACACAGCCAACAGCGATGCTGAGGCTTCCATGCTATTGCTGTGCGGAAGGGTGCAAGAACAACATCGAGCATCCGAGAGCCAAGCCTCTAAAGGACTTCAGAACCCTTCAAACCCATTACAAGAGAAAGCACGGCATCAAGCCTTTCATGTGTAGAAAATGTTGCAAGGCATTTGCTGTGAGAGGTGATTGGAGAACTCACGAGAAGAACTGTGGCAAGCTCTGGTATTGCTCCTGCGGCTCTGACTTCAAGCACAAAAGATCTCTTAAAGATCATGTCAAGGCTTTCGGAAATTCGCACACGCCTTGTGCCCTTGATGATTGTCTCCATCAACATCAAGTGCCACATGATTCCTTTCATTCTCATCGCAGTAGCTAATTCCATTGTGGGTTACTTTCCGCCACTTTTGTATAATTACTCTTGAGGTTTCTCAATTTAATTTGAACTCATTTTTGCTTCAGACTTTTGGACTTATATACATGACTCGCTAATATATTAATGGTGCAAAAAAAAAAAAAAATCCATTTTATTCGTCTTTGCCCCACCCCTCTCTTACTCTTTAACATGTATAATGATAATTTAGAAATAAATTTTTGACAGTATATGATTCACTTCCACTTGGAAAGGTTTATATATTATGCATCCTAATCTTTGTTATGATATTTTTAAAATGAAGATATGTGATTTTTTAACAGAAAGAAATGTAATTCCCTTATGAAATAACTGTTTGTTTGAAGAGTTGTGTAGTGTATTATAATTCTAAAGTCATGTATTCTTACATACTATAAAGATGTAACTCTTCATAGAAAAGTTATTATGTTTGTAACTTTTTATTGAAGTTGTATGATAATGACTTTTAATCAAAGAGACGTTATTTCAAAATGTACCACTTCAAGATATCTCTCTATACTCTATAAATACCATTGCCATAACTTCATTTGGATACAATTTTTCACACATCAAAATTAAATTCATTGTCTTTCTCTTTAAATGCACACATAGAAAAAGCAAAATTATCACTTTATAGAAGCATTTATTCTTTTAACTTAAGTGTTGAGAGTGTAATTTATATTTAAGGTTTTCTATTATATCCTACAGGAAATTCATCAAGTAGCCCAACTTACATCCTATAATATAGAAATAGATGGAGTGAATTAAGTTTAAAGAAAAGTATTACCCACACCATAAAAACATTATACACAATTTTATTCTTTATCTCTTTTTATACATCGGATAACCATTGCCGCCAACAATCTGTACCATAATCACACGATGTAAGCCATACAATATATATATATATATTATAAAACACTATGACTTGAAGGCAGTTCTTTTTTCTGGGGGGTAGTGGTAATTCCTGTTGATTCAATCATTCAATGCATAGTGGTATGGTCAAAGGTCTCGAAGAAGCGACTTGAATGGCTCAGCATGGGGGCAATACCCACCGATAGAGAAGAAAAATGAGATGAAAGGTGCAAAAGCAAGTTGGCTAAAGCTCTTGAACGCGTGTCATGGGATCAGCTTTAGGGGTCAATGATGCTTACTGCCGTTTTCTTTCTGTTATGTCCAGTGTGATGGACGCATCACGTACATACACTACGTTCCCGACTCGCCTTCATGATTCTATTGAAATGATTAGCATTTCAAGAGAAAAGGGCTTCCATTTTATTTGAAAGTAATTTAATAAGAAATGGAAATGTAATCATAGTACAGGAAGCATGTTTAATGTCTTGACGCTTCACACAAGGAAAGGGGTTGGCAGGGACGCATTGGATCTGAAAGGCAGCAGCGCAGGATCAGGCTAGGGCTCATTGAATTGTCATTTCAAGGTACAATGTATTTGGATTATTCAGAGTATAACTCCAGTGTGCATCCACTGTGCGCAAGTCCAGGTGTACTGCATTGTTGTTATTTTCAGACAGTGTCATAGACACATGAATTTTTTTCCTCAACAAAATCCATAGTAAAGCTTTACGCGGTAGACCTTATTTTCCAGAAGAATAGTAGGCAGCTGAGTAGTCCAAGTCATTTGTTGCCCGGGTTCTGTTTTGCGCTTGTCTTGTTTAGCGTTTGGGAGGAGTGTTGGGTTGGGGATTGGAGGTAAAAAGTCAGTCATGGAACGATTACCGTACTTAAAACTTGAACAGTGAACTGGGTGATGAAACCGATGACTAATAATGAAGAGAATGGATCCTTTACTTATCTTGTGTTTTGAGTGGATTACAGTGTAACGTCAATCTGTCACACCAGCTCTGCTAATGAATACGTAACTGTGATCGTATCCCCTCTATGAACCATCAAAGTTGTCTGCCTCGATTATATTTTCGAGTTCCCTTGATCAATATCTAACCAGATCCAAATTCTATGTTCTTGAAATTCCAACCCTTTTTTGTATGCACATGCTTACATGCCACTCTATGTACGTTTGAAAAGACTTTTTTAAAAAAAAAAAATTGTCGGCAAAAAAGAAAAGGCTTTTTGAGTTTAATGACTTGCACAGACCTTATGATCCAGAATATAGATGTCTTCAGATGTGTTGTTTTTGAGTAGGCTATCTCTTTCGTGAATAAGTATAGCTACATTAAGATGTAGATGTCTTCACTCTTCAGACGTTTTGCTTTTGAAAAATATATGGTTGTGGTTAATGAAGAAAGCTCGACTTGAGAACTACCTATTTGTAAATAAGTTTGATTAAGGGACAATCCCATATAAATACTTTTTAAATCTCAAAGTACCAAATCAATGACTCCAGTATTACAAATGTCAAATCAATTAAAATGTATATAATTGGGATTTGAGAATGTTGTTAAATTATCTCACTGGCCGTCACTAGTCACTTCCTCACTCTCTTCCTCCTCCTCTCTCATTATCTCTCTTCGTCTACCCCTTCAGCGGCTCACCCTCAGCTCATCCCAACCACGAACATTTTCCCACAGTGATATCCATCGTATTGGGAGAATGTATTTACAATACACCTTTGCATCCAAAGCTAAGTCCTTGTAGGAAAAAAAAAAATCCCCAAACTCAATTTAAGTATGAATAAAAACTAATGCTTCCATCTTTCCTCCTCTTCCTGATGATGAGCGCCCCTGCGGCGTACTCAACGACTCCGGTCACTATATCCTCCACGACGTCCAAAGCTGCCACGGTCTCTGCTACCACGTTCAAGCCGCATGCCTGGCTGGGCGTAGAAATCGTGAAGATGCTATCGGCGATGGTTGAGGTAGCTTAGAGTGAGAAGATAAAAATGAAAAATGAGTAAATAAGAGAGAAGAAGAGCACAACAGTGCTGATATTGTTGGAGTTGAAGAATTGCCACAGGAGAATCTGGTGGTGAGCGAGCGGAGGAGGGTGGGGTAGATCAAGAGGGAGAATGAGAAGGAGGAGGAGGATGACAGAGAGGACTGAGGAAGGGAGAAGGGGTAGTGAGGTAATTTAATACATTTTTATTTATTAGGCATTTGTAATATTTGGGGCATTGATTTGGGATTTTAAGATTTAAAGGTATGTATATAGGATTTTCCTTTCATTAATAATAAATCTTTCATCTTTCTACTGCAAAAGAAAGCTCGAGTTGTCGCCTAGCCTCCCTGGGGTAGCAGGCAAGTAGGCTTTAGCTGGTCTCCCGATTCAGTTTATATTAATTTTTTTTTTCAAATGATTTTATACAATTTACAATAAGCATGTGAAAGTATTTTTTATGTCAATTTATATAAAAATACTTTGTTAATTGTTTCTATCTGTTTGGCAAACAACCATACTAAATCAATCAATGAGGTGTGTTTATCTTTTAAGTCCCAGCACCCAACTTTTCATCCAAAGGAGCACTTTTATAGAAATAAATAAATTTTCTTGAGGCATTAATGAAGTTCATTACAGAAACTGATCTACCAATCTCCTACCACAGCAATTTCAACTGAACTCTTAGCCTTCATGTCGTCTATATATAAAAAGGGCATGAGAATAAGAAAATTCAGGGCAACGGAAAGAGATGGGAATCAAGATTACTATTAACATTGATTTATAAAACTCCATGTTTATTTACTAATTATGAATAATACATTTATGTATGACTCGCTTCATCCTCCATGCAAGACTATCATTTCTAGTTGATAAGCGACGGGGTGTCTGTTGGAATGTGAATCACTCATCATATTGTAGTCTTTCGTTCTATTTTGAGTAATTCTCCACATCGAGTAAATTTAAAAAAGGCTCGCCCGTTAATTTACTGCTGAAGATGTTGAGCGGACTGAGGTCAGTGCCATTTCGTTCTGCTTAACAAAGGTTCGTGAACCTGATCAAAACAAGTTCCAGAACAAAATTTCATGAAGAATGAAAAAGTCGCCGGGGAAAAACGGGGCGAGGGGAAGAGCAATTTTGGAGCTCTAAAGCTTGTACGTCCCATATGCCTTGCTTTTAGAAGAACGGGGTCCGCTAGTCCAGTTTTCAAGAAAATAGAGCATGGGGGAAAGAGATCTTATGGATTAACGATTAAGCCATTATCATTGGAATGTTCATTAACAGCGCAGTCGAAGAAAGTTGATGGCCAAACAGGCACTTGCATCCTTTTCTTGCACAGTTAAATGAAGGGCACCTTATATATATATATATATATACACAAACAGTGAACTTTAGCCTTTCCTACATGGCGGACGCAGAATAGGAGGTCTAATAAGATATCAGAGACAGTCATCATCATCATCATTATTGCTAGTATTTTCAAATTCCTTGTACATCCTTCCTCAAGGTAAACGATGAAGTCGTAAATGCATCTGTATATTGATGTCTGTTCGATTGATGTCCTCATTATTGCCTTGCGTCTCAAATCGGAAGGGATAATGCTGCTGCTATGCAGTTGAATGGTACACGGGGGAATGAGTCACGTTTGGAATACAGATGTTCCCGGCTACAAGTTCATCTCCTCTGGTAAACTGATGCTTAGCAAATATAGGCTGCAAAGCCAGTAATATTAATGAAGCATGAACTTACTAGCAAGCTAAGACTGGTATGAAAGAAAAGCAAGCAGAGTGCTAGCCATGGATTTAGTTCAGATGTTATAAGATAGATGAGTAAGCTTCACAGAATAAAGATAGATGCTAGTACTTTAAACATTGCCAAAATAATCATAAAAGGCAAAAGATGGCATTATCTCATCAAATCAAATGCCAATTTATAAAAGCATTGAGATTTATCACCTTGCAGACATGAAGGCCATCCCACAAAAGACAGCCTTAACGGACTGCTTCTGTCCCGCATAATCAAAGGCCAGTGGCAACATTTCATGCAGTGTTAAAAAAGCCATGACTCCACCAACTGCAGTTATTGCAGAACATGAGTAATCCATACAAATGCAAAAAAATAATTGGGACATTTACAACTTCTATTAGCACAAACCTGATCCAAGCAAACCTTCAAGGATCTCAGGACTTAAGCTGCTAGGGAATAAATAGGCTGCAGTAAAAGAAGAGAGCCCATCCAATAGATTCAAATTTACTCATGCACAACTCCAAAATGCATGGTTTTTTAAAACATTAAATCTGCAAACTTATATCATAACAATACGCTTTGAGATTGACGTAAAGAGAGTAAATGTACAAGGTTAAAATGGGCATGATATCAAACTAATATGACTCACCTTCTAAGGCTTGTTGATACAAGGAAACCTCAAAAGCCAAATGCCAAAATTCGATTCAATTTCACACCAATTACATGTGATACTCTCCTATTTATAGAATAAAGGTTTGTGTCAAATATCCTAAATTACCCCTTATTCCAATTCCCTAAATACTCGTACTGATAGGAATTTAGAAGGCAATTCTGTCAATTCCATTAGATATCCTACTGGCATTCAACTATCAAAAACCAAATGTGAAAGAAGAAAATTAAGGACTTTTGTTTTCTTTATCTGTGTAATTTTTTATTTAAAAAAGTGTCATTTTGTATTTCGTTGATTATTTGGAAGATTTGATCTATCGTTTAGATATTTTAAATCATCTTAAAGATCTTTAGAATATATTAGTAGTTTTTTTAGATATTATTATAGATATATAAGTGCTGATTAGATATCTCAAGGATATTAAATGATATCAATATCATTAATTAATTTAAATAGATAGTATCATGTTATTATATCTTTTTAATTTTTGAGTCATATTAGGGCTACCAAATTTCTGTATTTAAGAAGCAAGTTGTATTCGGTTATTTCAAAATGAATGAGAAGTTTTTCCTCGATACGTATTAGCTTGTAGTTTTGTATTCAGTATAGAATACGGGTGGATCACAAGAAAGTGATCAACTCTTGTAGAGTCTTTTACAACTAAAGATTTAGAAACGAATTCCTTAAGAATTTTAGCTGATCAGTTAAGTTACAAAAATTTAATCAACTTTTGTTAAATCTTTTATAACTAAGAATCTAAAGACAGATTCCTATAGAATTTTACCTAATAAAAATCATTAATTTACGGGATTCATCAAATAAATCATGTATCATGTACCCTCCTAAATTCCCATATAATGCTTGTTCTCATGAATACTACCCATCATTATCATAATATCTCATTGCTTCTTATAACATGTTTGACAACCACTTTTGAAAAGCATTTTCATACAAGTCAAGACAAAACTGTTTCACATACTCACCTCGGATTATGTGAAATCACTTTTCAAAAGCTGTTCCCAGACAGACACTTAGTCATGCGAATGAAAAGGAAAAACAAACCCCTACTATGTAAAGCAACAAAAGGGAGATAGCTTACCAACAATAACAACACCTAGGGGTTCAGCAAAGCCAGAAAGTGAAGCCAATTTGAAAGCCTGCCACTTACTAAGATACATTCATAAACAACAAAATTAAAGTTTTAGATAATTCATCAAATTAACAGTTTACTGTAGTTAATATAGAAGGACAAACTACTGAAGGCACACAAGAATTATATCAGCCATGTCAAAATTTACATATGTACGGATACTGGAGGTAATGTCATGAGCATCTATGTTCATTGGTAGACAGGTAACAGCATCACTATCCAAAAGCAGTCTCAATTTTTTTTTTTTTATCTTCTCTGATAACACAACAGAAAATTTAGATTTGAGTAAAGGTAATTATCCTCATGCAACAGCTTCACAATTGCCTCAATTACCACCATCATATCCATGCTGCAACTAGTAAGTCCGCACACAAACCTAGACATACTATCATCAACACTGCTCACAGGACAAACCATTTGGATTACAAGCCCAGTATTAACTTCTTATGATCCGCTTCTTTGTTTCAGACAGATCATTGTTGAGTTCCCTATTTTTACTGTGATCTTTAATGGATTATGGACTGGCAACCGACCAACTATGAGTTCGTTGAGCTTGTTATTTATGCTTAAAGACATAGAAGCCTCTTGTCTGTTGCAAATGATTGAAAAAAAGATGAACCAACAGTACCCAAGAAAGTTCTTACCTCTGTGTTGCAAAATAAACAGGAAGCGCAACTGCAACACCCTGGAAACCAGATGATCAATTTAGTTAAAATACTAAAAGCCCCGCAGAATTAATTTTTCTCTTGGACAACAGTCTTCCAAACAATATGCTAGGAAAAGCAAAGATAAATTGTGCAGTTCGCAATGAAACTAGAGGAACAAGGTAAACAATGGTCAATGAGAATTTAAATTCCAATTCTTCCTTCATCAGCATATTACCTCCGGGATATTGTGCAGTGCAATGGCCAATGCCAGGTTAAGACCAACACGAAGGCCCTATTGAAAGAATAACAAGAAAAAAATCATATCAAAGAGGCACTACCGGTCCATGAGCAGACCTCATCCCTCAATCAAAAGTTCAACTTGATACTGCTACAGCATTTAGAAAAAGGGGGTGGACAGGGTACCTTCATGGATCCAAGAAACACAGCCATTCCTTCTGGAAAATTATGTAAACTTATACCTGCGATATGATAGAAAATAAAAGTCTACATCAAACTTAGAGTAACATTGAACAAGGTAAATAATAGTCGATAAGAAATCAAATTCCAATTTTTCCTTCATTACATTAAAAAGTAATTACTGGTTATTTTAGTATCACCATGTAGACAGCAGGTTAAATCTTGTGCGGCGCACATTTATCCGGTTGTCTACACGATGATACCAAAATAACCAGTAATTACATTTTTACTGCAGATAAGCGAATAGAGGTGATTACAATCTGTCAATCAATAAACAAGTACATGAACTGCGGTATAAGAGGTTAAGTTTGAAATATTCACACACACCTATAGCTGTAATAATCCCACTAAATAAAACTTGACGTCGGCGCTTCTTCATTATGTCCCTGCCTCCTTCATCCCCATTTTTCTATTTTAAAGAATGTTGTCATACTATCAAAATTTAGCTTGCATAAGCAGAAGGATTGAGATAACATTCATTTTGTTGGAAGGAAGATCATGAAAACCTTTCTACTCTTCACATCTGAAGCAGGAGCAAGAGTTGGTTCCGGGATAAAATTGGCCACGACAGCAAAGAATATGACACCCGCAAAAAACTACATGAACAGGAAGATCTAACTTTTTGATCTGAACTAACATGAGAGAACATGCTGTAAAAGTAAAAGAGACAGACTACAGTCCGTTAAATAGATAATTGCTCAAAAGCATAGCCTACCCAAAGGTTTCCTTTGAAGAAGCCAAGTGAGTTCAAAGCATTATGAGCCAGATCAAAGAATGATATACTCAGCATCAAACCTGCAGCAAAACCCTATGTGGAAAGAAATATTTGGAAAAGCAGACTTTCATAGGCATGTCAACAAATATAATTGATCTTATGTTACATTACACAAAGGATGAGTGAGGAAAAGTTCGAATTGAATGGATTGGTTCTGATCACAAAGTTTTAACCAATGAAAACCACCTGTAATAGCCCAAGCATCTTCAAACTGGGAGATTGATTAATTATTACAAAAAGTGCCCCTGTTCCATATAGAGAACTTTTAGTCCAATAGCACGAAAAAACTCTATCAGGAATTATAATCAAGATAAAAATGGCGCTGTATGCTAATAGTTCGGGAAGCAAAGATGTAATTTTCCCCTAGAATCCCGGTACTGAGCAAGTAGACATACTCACAAACTGGTTTAACTAAAATATGCTTGCCCTGGACTAAGAAGTGACGCGAAAATCCTTCTCTGGTTGGATGACAGAACAAGGAGTTTTACACATGAATGATGACACCATATTGCGCAGAAAAAAAAATGCTAAAAGAAGAAAACAAACAGATTATGAATCGAAACAAGCGTATATGTATGCAGAAAAAGTGGAGGGGGCAAGGTGGGGATCGAGCAGACGATTGTTTTAGGTATTTTGAGAATCACGCTGCAGTAAAAGGAACGGATTTGTGAAAATGCACCGCACAGGCTTCCTACACTCGCCGAAATTGACGTTAGTGTGAATGAAGGATGAAGCACACGCACCGATAGAAGTACTCAGACCACCCACGAGTGAAAGAGCAAGAGCTACGGAGACTTGAGAGTCCATGAGGAATTTGTTTGTGTTCCCCTAAAATGGAAGAGAGATAAAAGCAGCGAACGTGAGCAGGATTGAGAGAAGAATTAGAGGGGTGAGGAAGCAAGGCGGAATGGGGAGATAAATCGAAAGGGATTTTGGGGGGCAGTTGGGAGGAGAAGATTAGACAAAAGAAAGGCGTTACGTGGAGGAGCAAAGGAGGGGCATAAAAATATTAGTGCCTGAGGAGAAAGCGAGGGAGAGATGAAGAAGAAGGAATTCTGATATAACTGAGAGTGGAAGAAAGAGATGGTCTGAGGGGGTGGGCCAGGAAAAGATGGGACTCCCTCCTGCTTTCTTTCTTTATTTCTTCCTTCCTCAGCAGTTTACACCAAACCTTACTTCCTCCTCGCTGCTTCCTTCCAGCTCTCCATCCTTGTCATCTTCCCTTGCTTCCCAACATACGACTAAATTGCAGACTCAGGTCTATCCACCCATCCAAATAGTAATTTGCTGTATTAAATATGGAATGCGAATAAATTAAAATTTCATAGCTGGTAAAACTTTGTTAGCAATGGCATATGAGCACTGTTTGTGCAAATTTCGTATGAAACGCCTTCGAAAGAGAGTTCGGGGATCCGACAGTACAGATTAAAGGTTATAATGCAGTTTCCAACATAAGGATGAGGAAAAAGAAGTGAAAGATGGCTTAACCGATAATCGTTTATTGATAATCAAAGGAGGTCTACAGTGGTCTAATGTAGAAGAAGGATTCAGAGAGAAGAAACTAGAAAGCAAGCAGGAGTAGGAGAGTTGAATACTCCTTTGTTACAGATTAGCAAAGATAAATAGGTTAACTCGTGGTTTGCTAACCGTTGAGCTGCTACGGCGTTACTCCTGGAATCTAAGCCGCGTGGGTGCTAAATGTATGGATCACAACGATCTGGTCCAACATCCGTGGGGGTGTGGACCGAAGATAAACGTTAGCGTTATTGGGTGGGCGGTCGCAGACGCAGGGCTCCTGGCAAGTCTTGGTCGTGGGGACAGTTGTTGGGCCTTGTCCTGGACTGTCGTTGGCAATTGAACCGTCGTGAGCTTATTGGGCTGATTGAGCCCAAAATCATTTTTTAGGCATATAAGCACATTTGTTTTAAATAACAATTACACTAAACACGTAATGTTTTTACGTATACATATTTTATACAATTATTTTATTATAGTAATAATAAAATACAATATTGAGAATATATATTTATTTTTACAATTAGAGTTCACTCCCCTATGCGATGCGCATGTTGGTGTAACATCCATTAAATTCGAGATTCATATGTTCAATAGCTTCATTTAAAATGAACTCTTACACTTTGATAGAATATATCATACAACGTTTATCGTTACATTCTCCATGGAATACAAGTATTAAATGTTGAAAAAATATTTTAATTACAACAATTATCATAATGAGAAACAAACTTTAAAATCAACATAAGCTATTACATATGTGAAAAAAAAACAACCACATCCTTTGCAACATCGAGGTTGCCATAAGCCTAATTAACATAAAAGATAAATATTATTCAAAACTATAGGATATAATAAGCAACATTTCCTCACATAACAAATCCAGGAAAAAACAAATGAAACTATAATAATGCACCTACCTTTAACATTTCATCATCATCACCAGAAATTCATCCTTACCGTACAATCTACTATGTGACCAGCATCGCGCTCAAGCTAAAAGAAAGCAATTCATATACTCAAAAATTATTAATTTCTATTGGATTTATCCAAAGTGAAGGCTATATATGTAGTCAGGGTGTGACATTTGACATCCAAGGTGTTTTTGAGTGACTATAGGATCCCAAAAGAACAAAATCCTATGTTTACGGGCGGCTAAACAAAGACAATACCTCAGGATGTTACACCTCCCACTCTAATTTAGCTCATGAAGAGGATGATGATGATGAATAGTGGAGTACTATGAACTAAAGACCTTGATGACGACTTGAACAGCGATTTGGATTACCACCATGTGGGAGAAAATGATGGAGAAGAGGGAGAGGGTAGGATTTGAGAGTCTTGAAATATGAAGTTGAGGGAGCCAGTGATGGGGGTACATCTCTCTAGGGAAAAAAAAAGCTTTGGACAAAGTGAAAGAGTAGAAATCAGTATACCAATTCAAAATTTGTGGCGGGCTTTGTTTTACAGGGAGGGAAAGGGAAAGAAACGGAGGCAAAGAGCATCGAGCCATATGTTGAAGCATGTTTTTCTATACAAGTCATGAAATGCTTATGAATCTAGAATCATTATGGAGTCATTGAGTAGAGACGGGTTTGGTGGAATACTTTTTAATGTTTTAGCTAATTGATAGTTCAAAAGCTACAAAAAGTAACAAAATAATAAAACACTAAAACATAACTACCAATAATTTTAGTCGTAATTTGATTTAGTAATTTAAAAAATAAAAGTAATAAATCCTCAATATGATGACAAGCTAAAGTAATAAATCCAATGTTGGAAAAAAAAGTAATAAATCCAATTAAATGTACTATAAATTCACTAGAACTAAAATTAAAAAAAATTAGATTTTTTTTACTAAAAAGCTGATTCAGGTTACCTTGAGTCACATCAGTTAATTGGAATGGGACTTTCATTGGATTGGTTAAGTGTTTGGGTCGCTGATATCCGAATCAACCCGAACGATTTCAAATGAGAAAGTATAATATAATAGGAAACTAGTTGATAAATTACTTTTACTCAATCTTCAAAAAAAGCCTTGAGGACCGTGAGAACGATTTACCGTCCGAATTGCCTTGATTGCTCTAAAGTTATTGACAACCTTAAAATTCCAGATGAAGACACCCATCATCCCAATGTCCGATCCTTATATTAGAAAAGTTATATATTTAATTCATTGTGAAACACAGATATTCTTACATACTAACTTAAAACTTCATAAAATCAATTAAATAATTTAACCTTTTTAAACATCACTCGCAGTCTTTAATACAAAGTCAGTTCACATTTATTTTAGAAATTACAGAAATTAATTAATTAATATATTTATCATTTTTCTCTAAATCAATTTATTTGATTTATAAACTGATATATATAATCTAATGATAAATAATACATCCATTCACTAATACAAGAGTTCTTTTAACTTTATGGGGTGATAAAAAAATTTAAATAAATATCACAATTAATATACATTTTGAAATATTTATATATATATATATTACATTATTTATTAGTTTTTTTCAGGTAAATTAATTTAAAAATGATAGATAAATTAGTCAATTTGCTTCTTTAATCTATTCAAAAAAAAGTTAACTAATTCTTATATTAAGCAAATAACTAAATATTTTAGAATATATATTATAATAAAATAATTTATTTCAATTTTTTAATTAAAAAAAAAAGGAGCGAAGCAACTATAAACCGGATGGATCATTCATTAAAAAATATTCAAGTTTCAGAGTACAAAAATCCGTCTTTGTCAATCCATGCCTTATTTTGTGTGTTTATATTGCTCAATTTATATAAACTTGCTTTTTCCTATGAAAGTCTTGTCTGAAAAATTACATCTTTTTGAAAAATACTGAGTAATTATAGAAAAACAACATTTTCTTTGTTTTTTTTATAAGAACATTTTCTAAAGTTATAATAAATTTGCAGTGTTTTTTTTTTTTTTTTGCCAAGAATAAATTTGCAGTGTTGGGCGGCGGCGCAGTGCGAATCAAAAGTAAACTGTGTCGAACCGAAAGCTTGAATCGGCCGTGTTCATAATTTCATTTGCGTTTTCAGGCGGATCCAAGCCCTAAACACTTCCTCCTGTCATTCTTTCCCATCGCTCCACAAATTCAAATGGCATCCACTCGTGCCCTTAGGTTTCGATCTCATCTGATTCGAACCGCCTCGTTGTTTCGTTCATCCCTTTGCTCCGGCCACATCGCTTCTCCACCTCTGTTCTCTACTTCCCTCTCTCATGTCCCTCGGATCCTTCTTCCTGATTTAGCGTCTTCCTCCTCCGGCCACCGTGTTTTCTCTACTGCTCGCCGCCAGCCATTCCGGTCAAAGAAGACTGTCGACATCGGTGCCCGAGCCAGGCAACTTCAGAATCGCCGACTCTGGACTTATGCATTGACCTTCAGCTGCGTTGCAGGTTTTATTGTGATCGTCTTGAATAATTTCCAAGATCAGTTGGTTTTCTACGTCACCCCCACTGACGCTCTTGGAAAATACTCCTCCAACCCATCGAAAAACAAGTTTCGCTTGGGTGGCTTGGTCCTCGAAGGTAGCGTGGTGCATCCGGCTTCCTCCCCAGAAATGGAATTCGTGATCACCGATTTAGTTACCGATATTTTGGTTCGGTACCAGGGCTCATTGCCGGATCTGTTTAGGGAGGGTCACTCTGTGGTGGTTGAAGGCTTTGTAAAGCCCATTACAGAGGAAGTCAAGAAAGAAGTTTCGGCTAGAAGTGTGTCTGGAAAAGCGAGGAGTGGAGAGTGTTATTTTGCGGCTACAGAGGTTCTTGCAAAGCACGACGAAAAGTATATGCCTACAGAAGTTGCCGCAGCTATTGAGAAAAACAAGAAGATGATAGAGGCTGGCGCTGCTCTGGAGGAGGGAGCCAATAGCACGTAGATGGATGGTACAAGTCAATTTTGAGATTCTTTTCACTCGTTTTTTGTTCTACTATATTACCCATTTCATAATTTATGGGATGAGAAGGGGATTATGAACCCTGAGTTTTTTCTGATGATAATTAGGATAGGCATTGGTAAAGGAAGAGTTTCGAGACGGGTAAACTTGATTGTTTATCTATTATGCTTTGTTCGTAATTCATTTTTGTGATTTGACATTTCTCAAATGAATAAGCGAAATGACAACTTATGTTTAAAGAATTCTATAAGATGCTTTCTTGTTGTAGTGAGACATAGGGGTTTATGGGCAAGGACTGGATGAAACCTATGTTACACGGCCATTTTGCGCATTCTTATAGAAAAATAGAAGGTGATGATGAGCATTGTATTCTCCTGGAAATGACAAATAATACTGAGGGGTTGTACAGAACTCCTAGTTTGCCTCGCTTGTGTCTTCCTCAATCGGATATTCTCTTGTGGAGTAAATGTCTGAGTAATTGTAATCTTATGCCCTCACTTTGACATAACACCCTTTTACTTGTGATATATATATATATATATATATAAATAATAAAAAGAGGGATAAGAAACATAGGAACAGCATGTCAGAGATGAAAAATCTCGAAATATGCAAGCGCCATAACACCCCGTGTCGTGGTCAATATTATCAAGTCAATAATTGGATCGGTTTTCCATGATAATTTGACATCAACTGCCACTTGAGGAACCTCGGTTTACTCCTCTATTTACGGCTTGTTTGGGAAGTAACAAAACCTAGGTTTTAAACCTTGGTTTCACAGAATCTGAAGTAAGTATGTGAGAGAGTTTTATCTCGATTTACGTGAAAGTGATTTTGGGAAGTATTTCTCAAACAAGCTCATTCGCCTATCCTGCAAATATCAGATTCTTCCTTTTCACTGCTGTTTTCAATTCATGCGCATTTTCGTTTCTTCCGATTGTGCTAGGATCAAGGTGTAAAAGAACTATGATGTCCCCTTGTTTGGTTACCACGTTTGGGGATGTTTAATTAGCGAAGGAGATTACTGTAAAATGTAGATACAAAAATAGCCTTCTGCCATGATACGAGCCCATCTATATGCATAAACAACGACTTCCTCATTGTTGCTCAGCATCGCAGTAAGGGCACCTTCTCACACATCCAACAGAAGTTTAATTCATTGGGCGAGTTCTCACTTGGAGCAGTGTTTTTAGCATGGCTCAAAAACTTAAATTGGTGAACCGGTCTATGGTTTAGGCTGGGTTGAAGATGAATCGAGGAGCAGGTTAACTTGTATCAACTCAATCAATTTGCTTAAAATGCGGGTTGATCGGGTTATATTTTATTACTTGTTTACGCCTTAAAATGATGACATTTTACCTTTTTAAAAAAAACGTAAAAAGGAGAAAGGATAAGTGAACAAGTGGAGAACTCTAAGCAGTAAGCCCCCTCAGCCATTTTGTTCACTACCAAACTACCCAATACCACCCTATGTCCATGTCAGCTTGGTTCCTCGTATTGCTGCCCCAATCCTCATGCCCTCACCAGATTGTCGATGCTCGCCTAGTAGTTGCCTTTGTTCACTTGTGCTCGTGTACGTTGCCTCACGTTTGTTGTTCCATCCTCGACTGCTCACCACTCTAAAATAGACAAAAACTAAAATCTAGGTACGGATCCATCCGCGTTCGCTGGTCCATCCTGTAGTTGATGCTCAGTGGTGGAAGATCCTAGAAGCTCAGACTCGCGTGCTACTAGTGCTTAATAGGTCACTCCCTCGTTCTCACCGTTCATTTTTTTTTTCAAGTTTTCACTATAAATCTGAAGCTCGCCACTCTGAAACATGTATGGTTAAGCTGTGCCTATTCCTGACATTATTGTCAATTCTTACGTGGTTAAGCGGAATAAGAATGTATGGTTAAGAGGAATAAGGAGCATTATAAGCTTTACACTACAATCATTCAAGCTCGATAGGATAGGCATTTAAAGACTAATGTTCATGCAGCAGCATATTTATTGAATCCTGTATTCATGTATGTTCCAAATTTTATTAATAAAGGAAGTTTGGTGAATGCTTTGCTTGATGTGGTAGAGTCAAATTTGGAGGAAGATGTTGATTACCTCACGATAATGAAGCAAGTGATCATGTACCATGAAAGAAAAGAATCTTTTGAGAGACCCATATGTAACAAAGTAGCTCAGAAATTTGACCTTTATAAGTATTCATATTTATAATTTTATATACACTACTTCTATGGGATATTATATATTAGATGTATTTTATTTTGTAGATAAATGGTGGACATATTCTAGTTGTTCAGTTCCAGAGTTGCAACATATTGTGATACGTATTCTTAGCCAAACTTTTGTTTATTCTGGTTGCGAGAGAAATTGGAGTTTGTTTGAGCGTATCCATACAGAAAGAAGAAATAGATTAGAACATCAAAAGTTGAATGATTTGGTTTTTACAAATTATAACTTGCATTTAAAGTATAGGTAATATTAATTTTTAGAAGCTAATGGTTTTTTTTTATTTTTAAGGATTTAAATTTAATTGAAGTTTACATTATCATTGAAGGAATACATTGAGAAAGAAAAAGATAAACTTTGACCTAATTGATTATGAAACCATTGATGAAGTGGACTTTTGGATGACTGAAGAAGATCCCATTCCAGAGTTTGATGATGCACATGTAGTAAATCTTGAAGGTGTTCTTGATGGTGAAGACATTGCTTCTTCATCAACTCTTGAGAAGGATATTAAAGATACGGATATTCCTGAACCCTAGACTGTGAATAATACTACTATCACTTATGCTTTTCCTCATTTAGCTCCTTGTGATCTAAGCCTTACTTTGAATGAATTTAATGATGCTTTTGATTATGATTGATTATTAGTTACAGTAACTAAATGATGGTAATATTGTGTTGATGCTTTTGAATTTAATGATGCTTTTCCTTATTTATGCTTTTAAAATTAAATAGTATTAAAAGTGTTGTATTTTAATATTATCAATTAAATATTATTATTTTATTATGGTCGGTTTGACCTGATCTGACCCATCAACCCTTGACCCACTGTTTCGATCAGTTCAGTGTCCAATCCGGTTTTTTGAACCTTGGTTTTTAGCTTGGCATGGACATCAAGAAGATCTCCTGTGACGTGATGTTGGTAGCTGCTGCCTCCATGTTGGTTGCTCTGGCCACTGAGACCCCCGGGCCCTACTGCCACTGCCTCCTCATCCGTCACCGTCCCTCTGCTTGGAGCTTCCCTCTTGTCATTCCTTGCCTTCTACTTGCACTATACTCCCACCATCACCATCATGGTCCTAATGGTCTAAACATGAGGAGGAGACTTGAGATTTGTCTCTATAAATAAATTGCACCAATTATGGTATCATCTCCTGTGTGTTACAATTGTTTTATTCAATCAATCAACATTACTATGAAGTTGAGTTTTTAATTTCGTTGTTAATAGCCGATCATTTTCTCTTGACACTCGCCTAAGCATTACAAAATCTATTTAAACTTCAACTTCGATGAAATGATTATTCACATCTAATCTTTTTTTTTTTTTTGCCAACGAGTATTCACATCTAATCACATCTTCGTTATGTGTAGCCTAACAATATCTTTTGAAATTCACCAACACGTCTAAATGATTATTTTGTGATTACATCACCACTGCAAGGGATGCCATAGCTAGAGGATAACTAGTTGTCAAAGCTGAGGAGTATTTTCAAGTTTCATGGACAAGCATGAAATTATATGCTCATTGACATTTTCAACATAAGATGACCCCTGCTTCCTGCATATTTTCACGTCATCAACATCATTTCTTTGTAGCCATGGGAAATCTGTGCTGTTTGATGGCCGATTTTATGGTTTGGTGGAAGTTGATATTAGCTTTGTAGTTTATTTTGTTTCATACGGCATATATAGATGAATTTCTGGGAGTAATACTGTAGTTGGATGGTGAGAAGTCCCATTATTTAACATAAAGAGGTGTGAGGGTCTAGTTTTTCTTTTATTTTTATGACTTCAATGCAAAAATTGAACCGGAAAAAACTGAATCGTGTGCAGTTTCAAGAGATTATGACTTCACTCTCTGAGATTCTAGCTCTTGCTTTGAATTTTGTTTCAAGATACATCTCTGGAGGTGTGAATTGCTTTGTTTGAATGGAGGCTAGAAAGGGATGCACTTCCAATAAGGAGCACCCTCATAAAAAAAAAACATCATCTTCACATATACATTTGTTATCTTTGGGCTTTAATCTGTGGTGAACACATGGAACTGGAGAACATGTTGATCAAGCAAACAAGAGGGTCATATATGACTACTTTGGAACGAAGGAACAGGAAAGCCCTGTAGACTGGGCCTCCAGATATTTACTGATGCTCTCCATGACATCTCGACCCTTGGCGCCATTCTGAATGAGAGACTCGGCACATCGGTGCTCCACCTTCTCGACGATGGATGCCAGCGCCGACAATGGCTTGATACAGATGTGAGTGTGGTGCCTGCAAATTGTTCACCCGCTCGGATTCTCTGGGTGGGGATCGAACCAGATATTCTCCTCCACTTCTATCATCTTCCTCAGGCTGATGTTTCGAGTTGTCAATTGCAACAACTGCGATCGGGCATCCACCATTGTTGATTCCACGCAATGGCAAATATCTTGACCCACCATCTTCCTCAGGAACCATGGCCCCGGACATTGGATGGTGATGGCTCGCGTGCTGTACAGCTTCCCAGACGGTGGCTCAAGCCTTCGATTTAGCGTGTCAACTTCAACGATATGGTATATGAGCCTGTTCTCTGGCTCACCAAACTTATGCCAAAACACACTTGTTACCCGTTCCCATGGATGCTGGTACGTGTATTCCTGTGTGAATGCTCTCACTATCGGTCACACTCCTCCTTCTTCACCTTCAAAAAGCAGCTGCAATTTAATCAACATTCCAATCATCCACCAATCTTGGACAGGGATTCAAGTTTCATGCCAGTTATTTTTCTTATTTAGATGCAAATACGTACTAAGATTAAAGAAGCGAGGAATCCACAAGAATCAAACCTATTGCCTACACCTGGGTGATATATATATATATA
>QFDD01001036.1:0-27579 GCA_006871305.1 Vachellia collinsii
AAATCTCTCTTCTTTGTTCGTGTTGGTTGATTTTCCTATGAGCCAAAAGGGAACCAAAGGTGGGGCCTTGTAGTGCATTGTCCCTCACTTTCCTCTGTTGGTGGCTCTGCTTGTCTTTTTTATTCCTTTGTGAGGACTCAATCTATCCATCTGCCTATGGTAGGTTTATAATTAAAATCCCGAAATCCGTTAAGCTATAAGGTACATGAATCAACTCATCATGAGTTTCTACTATCACGTACCAACTTCAAACTGAAATAAATGAGAAAAATAAAAGCGTGGTAGTTTTGAAAGCCAGAGGGAATATGCAGCAGATATTTCATTAGGTGGGTTTCTGCCAATTTATTAGGCCAAACAGTAGAAGCCGATATCGGCAATATTTGGTCAACCCCCATAATGTTAGGGCACCCAATGGGAAAACTTAAGGTCTCAATTCACCCAAATATTACTCATAATATAAGGAAGATACATATTTTAGTTAACCCTCTTGAGAAATATGAAGAAACTTGGTCAAAGAAAGTACTTATACCTCCAAAATTCCAATTAATTCATCAGACAAAGCTTCCACTCATAACTGAGGTGAAGACTATCCACAATCTTTTTCAAAGGCCTTTATTAAGGCATTATTGTGATGCATTTGTTCTGAAGCATCTGCGCTAGTTGCGCCTCAGAAGACAGAACTGCTTGTCTTGTCTGTCCTCTTTTAAGCACATCCACACAAAAGATCTCAAGTTTATATTTGAATTCGCCCTTTAGTGGCAATTCTGATAACACACACACACACACACTGCAATAATCCATATCATCGACATGGGAGAAATTAACTTTTGGTTCAGTGGAATCCAAATCGTCTAAAATGCCTGCCTACTTAGAAAGGTCAAGAAATAGAAAGAAAAAAAAAAGTAAAAGAGAAGAGCTTTGAAGCATAAGGAGATAAGATTGGACTGGAGAAGAACGGTTGGAATCCACTTTTGCGAGTCCGGTTGAATCCTTGAAGTGATAAAAGACAGTCAAAGCAGCCGTAGATTTTTTTTTTATTTTTTCGGGTGTGTTGTCGATGAAGTGAAATTCCATATCATATTATATACTTAGTTTGGATATAAAGCGTTGGAGGCTGCGGCCAAAGCTTAGCGTCGCATTTTCAAGAGAATCAAATTAAGCTTTGCCAGAAAATTAAAAAACATGTGGGTCAAGCTTGACGTGTTTATTACTTTGGACTCAAGATAATAAACCTTTTTTAGCCTTTGAATGCTCTGAAGGACTCTGAATTGGAATGTATAATGAATTGAGATGAAGTATAAGCAGAAGGACCAAATATAAGAAATTGAGGGTCCAAAGTTGTGTTGAAGAAAATGATAAGCAAGTGTCTAAGTTGGCATGACCTTTACTCATCTTTATTAGTCTTGGCATCGTGATTTCTTTACTTTCCGTCAAAGCATCCGCATCATCAGTGGTGGTAAATCTGTGTTGATGAGATTTGATCCTTTGGGCGAAGAAAGGGGTAACGTAGTCTTTGTTCAGAAAAAGAATGGAGAGGTAAAAGTATGTGTGGTAATGTCATTAAGCCAAGCTGCCTCCACAGGCTTACGTCAGGATGAGGGGGCAGCTTTTGTGTTCTTACCTTACACACAAAGTCTCTATATTTGGGTTCTTTTTGACCGTAAAGGTCATTACGGGGTCTTCAATCTTCACCAGCCCAAAAACTTGACAACGAAACTAAAACTCCATCTGTGGCACAAAAACTTCAACCATCAAAGAGTTGGATTTAGCAGATATCTCTTTTACTATTTAAAGTCATATTAACTCTAAACCAATTGACTTTTATTAAATATTAAGAAAGTTAAATCTTTATTTAAAAGTATTTATTTCTGCATATAATTATATTATATATTAGTTTATGAATCCAGTAAATTAGTTAAAAAATAATAAATATAAATATTGTCAAATTGTGTATTTAATTTCCTTAATTCTTCTAATAAAAGTTAACTGATTTTTATATTAGAGATTGAATGTAGTATTTCTTTGAGGAAAGGTGTAAGACACCCATTAAACCTATTTCATGTCATGAACAAGATTATTTTTTATATGGGGATTATCATGATAAGGGAATATACTTGAACTATTAGCTTATTTGGATTAGCTTTTAGAAAATAATTGTACACAATCCAAAGTAAATATTTAAGAAGAGTTTTATTTCGATTTGTGTAAAAGTGACTTTAAAGGTTTGACAAACAAACCCTTAAATTACACTACGGAGGGCCATAGTTCATGCCGTTACCCATGATTGAGTCAGAATGGAATTTTCCTCATTCCTTTTGGACTAATTTGTAGGCTTCAGACTACTTTTCCTGCATTTTCTTTCCAACCAATAATTGAGAAACAGATGAAGTTTTTGTCATTTAATTCTTTAATTAAAATATAATAGTTGAGAAATGCACTTGCGTATATTTCTTTGCACTTTTTAATAAACTGTGCTAGGACATTTATTTTCAGTAATTCAGCATGATAATATACGAATATCATCCTTTGATTTTGAATCTCGTTATGCTGCAAAAAAAAAAAAAAAGGACTCTCGTTTAAGTAATTGTGATGGATAATATGTAAATATTTTTTTGACAGTTGAGCTCCAAAGTCACAAAAAAAATTTTGTAAACAAAGCCATCCGAGAAGGGAATAACACAATAATGTGTTGCATAAATCAGCATCTTTAGATGTATCAAAAAAAAAAAAAAATCAGCATCTTTAGGTCATTATAGTAAAAGTTGGTATAAGAAGGGGTAACAAGGTAACGATCGATTCGAATTTTTCTTCTCACAGGCTAATTGATAATTTACAGCTGTGATCTGGTCCGATAACTTGAATTTAGCATAACTATATAACTATGGTATCATATTAGAATAATGCAACTCATGCATTTTGGGTTACAAAAAGGCGAGGGATTAATTTAAGTCAACACTTGACGCCGTCGCTGCACAGATGCTTGTGGCAGAGTTAGAAGAAGGTTTGGTGGGAGAATGAAGAACAGTGACGACCATTAAGAAGAGAGAGACCAACCCAGAGATTGAAGATAACAAAAACGTAAGCGCATGGGCTGCGACCCCCTTCACCTCTTGTGCGTACTGTGCTGAAGCCAGCGCCAAAGCCGTCAAAGGAAATGAATAAGCCCACCACGCCACACTGAACTTCTTCATCGCCCTCTTAAACAGCAGAGGCCTCGAAACCTATTACCCAATTAAACAAACCCCACCAAGTTACCAGGACTTCGATTTCAACACAAAAGATAATACTCATATTCTCATCACATATGATAATATCTTACCAGTGACGTGAAGAGGAAGAGCGAGAGGAAGAAGAGGAGCTTTGAGAAATCATCGAACTTGCCGGAAATGGAGTGCCAGGATAAGCTGGCGACGCTGGGTGCAGCGAAGAACAAGAAGAAAACAGGACGCATCATTGCGGGGAGGCTATTATCTCCTGGTAGCCTCTGGTACAGCGTCACGAACAGCACCAAATAATGAGCCATCCCCAGGGAAAATATAAACAGACCACTCTCTCTCCAACCCATTCTTGCAGCCGCCTGAGCCCCCACCAAGTTCCCTATGACTGACAATTGACTCGCTGGGTTAGCCACAGTCGACAAAAGCCTCTTCCCTTTCGTGAACCATTGCCCGTAGATCTTGACATCAAGCACCACCACAGGAACCACCAGCAGTAACCAGAACACTTGGTAATGTACTGTGGTTGGGTGAATATGGGGTGATGCTTGCAGCAAGAACAGCCCGGAGATCCAGGGGACAAATAGGTAATTTACTCCCACGGGGTTCAAGAACTCGTTCTTGACCTTGTCGAAGTGGAAGAAGCATCTTAGGATGTAGAGAAAAGAGATTGTGGCCAGTGTGGTTAATGCTACTGACCATAGGAGTATTAGAGCAGTGGAGGGTATTATTGAGAACAAGCGTCTAAGACGATGAGCATCTTGAATTGGCTCTATGAGGATCTTCCACAGTAAAGCTTGACTGGCTAGGGCCAGAGAAATCCTGAAGTACCCTGCATGGATCTTGGATAAGATGCGGGACAAAGAAGATAGGACATGAATCATATACCTGGGATTTGATTCAGTGTTTTTTATTGGATCATCGATTTCTAATACTATCTCTGGTTGTGGTTGTGTTTGTTTCTCTCCCTCACTCATTTTTGCGGTATTTGAGTGTGGCAGACTTGTACAGATTCCCAGTTCAGCTTCTGAAAAACAGGTCGATATATTTATAGACAAAGGACTAACGAGAACGAAAGGAGAAGAATGCCTTCTTGCAAAAGATAGCACTTGATCAGAAGCAAGAAACAGTGTAGGCGGTTGAGCCTGTTGCTCTATGTTAATTCTGTTTTCATGAATGGTTCATGCATTAACTTGACAATAATGTTTTTTTTTTAGTTTTTGTTCTCTGCACTTAATAATTCATAAGAGCCACTAAATTTGAGCTGTGTTTGAAATATCCGAGTGAAAACTACCGAACACGGGTTGTCTTATCGAGCATTGAAGGCCTAACAGATGTGTCTTTATCGACTACTTTGAAACTGGTGTTTTCGTTTCACTGTCATGAATGAATAAAATCTTTGAAGTCTTAATGGAAGGGAACCGGATCTTAATACCAACATTAAAATATTGACTTTCTTTCAACAAAGAAATACAAAGGAGGGGTTCCGATCGATAATAAAGAGAAGGTTCTTGCACAACAAAGAAATACAAAGGAGGGGTTCCGATCGATAATAAAGAGAAGGTTCTTGCACGGTCACATTGTATTGCAGGGCAGGCTGGGTTCAGAGGATAGCCTCCATGATCGGCTGAGGACCTACCATCTTTTGTGGAGGCATAAAATAATTGAAAGTAACTTGGCAACACAAAATGAGGCTTTAGAATTTATTTTATGCATGTTCTGATTTCATGCGGCAGGGACTTGGATACGAGGCAAACTGTGGTCCAAGAGATGTAATTGATCTGCTTCATGAGTGGTTGGGAAGAGAAGAAGGCAGCGAGGCCTAAAGCAAAGTGGGGCCAACACTGATAATAACACCACCATGATTGAATATACAGATCAAATGGGCTAATAAAAACAATTTAATCAAGGTGTCCAATTCCATTAACTTGTGTCCCCACATAACATAACATGAACAAACCACTTTCATGCACATCTTTATCATCTTCAACTAGATGAGCGATGCATAAGCTTGTGTATAATATAATTACCGTACGTAATGTGGCCAATTAGAGTTGGAATTTACCACTTCAGTGGCAGAAACTAAAATGTTGCATAACAAGATGTGGATTGTGGAAGCCACTAATTGGGAGGACGACATCGATGTACTGCTGTTAAGAAGTGGAAGAAGGTAAGGTTTTTCATGAAGGCAGATTCTTTTTTTCCTGACTCAGATAGTAGGGTCTATATATATATATCTCACAACTTGTCCTCACATCAGACAGACTTTCCTCCGTCATACTTCTGTGTTTACCATTTGATGGTCTCGTGAATGTCAAATTCATGCTTGCCTTCCTTGGTGTCCTTGTTTACATCGGATGTATGAAAACGGATTTCAACTTCTATTAAGCAAAATCCTCAACTTCGTAATTAGTATGCTTGATTGAAAAAAAAAATTTTTTATTAGCCCTCTTTGTACTGTACTTAGCATAGAAACCAGTAAAAATCAGTCTTGTTAGAAACACGGTTTTCTAGTGCATTGAGTAATCAGTAATGATAACAGTAACGAATAATTCTCGACATCAGTTATAAAATGCACTAATCTAAAAACGTATCTAATGAATAGAGTGTAAAACATGAACTTATTCGTTCCATTACGGACACCCATTTTAAAATACTGGATACTTATTGTTTATTTATTCCGTCGGATCCAAAATTGTTTTCTCGCTTTGCAATTTAATTGATTCAATTTTATTCTTGTTTTTCACTTAATCATTTTACTATATTAACTGGTGCTGTATTATATGTTTGTTGTGTGGTGCAAGGTTGTTGATCTATATTTGTCTCTCTCACATTTTGATGAAACAGAGCTTGACTTGGTGAGTGCAGTAGCAGATGCCAAACTAACTGATCTGAAACTATAAAATATGAACCCAATATTGAAATGACTAGTTAAATACCATGATCATAATCATATATCAGGACGCCAACCCTGAAAACAATAAATGATGGAGGATTTAGTTATACGTCCACATCATTCCACATTAAATACTGAGAAGACATTGAAATTTAACGAGCCTCAGCGGAATTTAGAGTAATAGACAAGCGGACGATAGAGTAAGTAGTATTGGGATCATAGTAATAAGTCTCCAAAGCAGCGAATCCTCTGGCATAGCGAAACCTGCCAGTGCCTGAAACCACAGACACCTCTCTGTAATTCTCATACTGACGGCTAACTCCTTGAATCTGCAAAGTGCTTCCATTATACTGCAAATTGGTGAACACGATTGAGATCATCACGTTCACGTTAGACCCATCCAAAGCACACGTTGCCAGCAGACCCTGTGCCCTCCCCACTGGGGCTGAGTTCCTATTAGGACCCATTGTTATCGGGTCATCAACCGCATAAATGGTCCCAAATGTGTTATAGGACCAATCCTTCCCTCTTACGCCGGCCACCGCTGCAACTGTCGCGTTAGGCCCTGTTGCCACATCTTGCAGGAAGAACACCAGGTTCTGTTGTTGACCCTTGCCTTCCCAAGGGCTCAGAGCTAAGACTATCATCAGGAGCAATGAGAAGGATATGAGTTTGGATGGTTTTGGAAATGAAAGAGCCATTATGGACTATGTATTACCAATAATGCAGGTGATCGATGAACTTGATTTTTGTAAATGGGTTCTCTATTTATAGCAGTTAGAGTTGCAGGTAAAGCAACAAGTTATGATTATCTTTTAGGCGTTAATTAATACTTCAGTTTTTCAAGTATCAACATATTTTTCATGTGAGTGTGACAGTTTACAAAATTATGAGCAGATTTTAACTCATAACTGACAAACTTCAAGGGGAAAGAAAAGGCCAGTTTCAGTTTACTGAAATCACGAGTTGGATCAATCTAAAATCTTTATGCACATAAATATAACTCCAACTATATGACTTCCTCATTCTGGGTTTGAAAATCTGAAAGTTTTGGCAACAGGACAAAATATGATAAAATTGAAAGGGAAAAATTAATTGGTTTTGCAATGTATTGATTGTTATCAGGCCTCCAGCTGAGACCGAAGATTCTGATTGTCAGCCAAGAGTTTATTGTATTCCACGAGTAATCCCTCAGATTGCTTCTTGAGAGACTCTACTTCAACTTCCAAAGCCTTGGCCTTGCCGTCCTTGACCTCACATTCAGATTCCAGCTGCTTAACTTTGGGCCTCAGTTCGGCTACCTCTTCAACCAATGGCCTCTCCTCTTCTGCGCTCACGCTTTTACCGTCCTGCACATTTTGAATTTGCTTCTTAGCGGCCTCCATGCTGTTCCTCAGCGTCCGGAGCTCTCTTATGGAATTGTGGAATCTATCAATCATCAGAGAGAGGCACAGTGCAAACCCTGAACACATATAACATACATGTATACATGTATGATACTTGGTCTGATGGATACTAATAGAAGAGAGAATTGCACATTCAAGAAGAAAGAAGATAATGACTAATAAATAATCTTATCCAGTATAACGCAATATAATCAATAGGAGTTTACAACAATACATCTAAGATGAATAATCTCATGTCCAAAAAGCCACAGTTAATTAATTGTCTAATGGTAATTATATCTGTGCCATCTTCTCCAATTCCTCTCAAAATCTACAGTTCCTGGGGGAACAAATTTACCTCGTATTTCACAGTATTTTCATTTAATATTATGATTTGCAGAGATAACCATTATGTTTTAAAATTTGTTCATCAAAAGTGGGATTTGACTTGGTTGAGAAGCGTTATTTTAAATATAAAATGGTTCCCCCCTAAAACTGAACACTCATGAAGAGAGCAAGGCCCCTTCATTTGGAAAGCAGAACACGGATGGAATGGTGCTTAAACATGGGGGTTCATTCTTTCAAGATGTGTCAGAAGACCAAGAAGATAAAACGATTAGAGAAATATAGTGAATACAAGAGGAGGTAGGAGATGGGAAAATCACCGATGGTAGCAGCTTCGAGCATATGCTTATACAAAAGGAATTGATCGGTGGGGTTGACAGCGGTGGAGTCGTTAGCGCTGCGCTGGTGGATGGAGAAGACGTTATAGAGGCTTGAGGCGAAGAGCACGAAGAGTGTGCCGTCGATCGTCTTCACGATGACGGGCCCCCGACCCTGCTTCATGTAATCCAACGTCATGATCACCACCTGCCTCAGCGGCGTCTGGAATAGCAGAAGCAGCATCACCATCATCTCCCCAGCTATCACTGAAAACACCGGCACCAACATCTTCTTCTGCAAGTAATAATCTACGAAACGAAACCCTAGATGGATCCCCGAGAGCCAAAGGATGAAGGACGACGCGAGGGGCTTGTTTTGAATCGGAGTGTGCAGTGCCTGTGTCTTTGCATGAACAAATATATGGTTGGATTGTTTTCATGTACGGGAGTATTCTTGCTTCATTTGTCTTCAAAATCTAAGCATCAAGATCCTGTCTTCACTGGACAATGAAACTTGATAGAGAGCGCTACCACTCATTCCCATCTTATTTTTAATTCCATGGACATGTTGATTAATTTATCCCTTTAGCATTTTTCATCCCCACTTAGTGTAGCTGCAGATTCGCCTCTCCACTCATTTTCAAGCTTCCTATTTTGGGTATGCAACAGTCTTTTTCCAGGGGCTCCATGATGCATTTGACTTTCTCAACTCCCTAACTGTCCGCCTTTCTAGCCGGAATAATTTTATACTATCTGAAACCACTCCATTAATCTCCTAGAAAACATACATTCTCTAAATGAATATGATTGCATGCATTTTATGAATGTAAGTCGTATTGCATGCATTTGAGATTGTCGTGTCCATATGATAGAGATTTTGTTTTCAATTTAAGAATATATATATATATATTGATGGCTATTACAATATGATAGAAGCACGGAGATAGTGATAATAACAACATTGACTGTCTTCAACCTAACACCAGCAGCAGCAGCACTGACGCCAAGAATTCATATATAATAGAGCAATTCTTAAATAGAAGTCACCCATCTAGCACCACCACGATAACAAGAAGACATGAAATGCGAAGGGAAGTATTAAGGTTAATGTCGACCCCCTCCGCTGCCGCCCCCAGTGCCAGTGCCGGATCCATGGCCAGATCCCGCTCCTACTCCGATCCCGATCCCGATCCCGATCCCAAATCCTCCCCCTCCTCCCCTCCTCCTACCATCTCCTCCTCCTCCACCCACTCCGCCGCCTATCCCCCCTGCGCCTCCACCAACACCACCCCCAGCTCCAAACCCTCCACCTTGTCCTGAACCTCCACCCAATCCTCCACCGCCACCTCCTCCAGCTCCCACACCACCTCCACCACCTATACCTCCAGAGCCTCTGCCAATGCCACCCCCAGCTCCAAAGCCTCCACCGTGTCCTGAACCGCCACCCAACCCGCCGCCGCCTCCTCCTCCACCCCCTCCCCCACCTCCACCACCTATACCCCCAGAGCCTCCGCCAATACCACCTCCAGCTCCAAAGCCTCCGCCATGTCCTGAACCACCACCCAATCCGCCACCTCCACCTCCACCTCCTCCCCCTCCGCCACCACCTATGCCTCCGGAACCTCCACCAACACCACCACCAGCTCCAAAGCCTCCACCATGTCCTGAACCTCCGCCCAATCCGCCGCCACCCCCTCCACCCCCACCCCCTCCAGCACCAATGCCTCCTCCAGCTCCGCTTCCTACACCTCCCCCGGCACCAAAACCTCCACCTTGACCCGATCCACCTCCACCACCAAAGCCACCACCGCCCCCAACGCCTCCACCGGCGCCACCACCAACTCCACCCCCACCCCCAGCTCCAAAACCTCCACCGTGACCCACACCTCCTCCTCCAACTCCTCCCCGAGGACCACCACCAAAACCGCCTCCTCGAGGGCCACGGGGACCAAGCCAACCTCTGCAGCGTGGTCCACGTCCAAATCGACAATCATCACCTCTGAACCTAGCCTCCTCAAGTCTGTCATTATCTCCAACAGTGATCCAACTTAACCGAAGGACAATGCAGAGAACGAGAACAGTTGCCGAGAGCCATTTTCGACATAAAGCTGCCATGGCTTCTTAACACGAAAAGTGTCTAAAAGAAAGCAAGTAATGTGCATGAACTTGCAGTCCCTCGCCATCTGTCTATGCCTTTTATAGGCTTCGTCCACTAGCCCCCATGACTGTTCCATTGAGCAGCCATTAATTGGTCCATGTTCTGAACCGTTGGGGAGTGGCCCTAACATTTAATGCTGTCATGACACCAGGAAAGAGAAATATATGTGCAATGGTAGATAATGCACCTCAACTCACTGTATCAACGAGTGGCACATCGGGAAATGACTATGTAGTTTAGCACACGCAGTGCTAAGATCATCCCGAGAGGACTCCTGCTCTGACCGATCATCACCGGCATTTTAAAATTTTAGGAACTTGTACGTATGTATGTGTGTTAACATTTTATGAAATTTCTCAATTTTTTGTGGTTCTTAGCCCTTGTTAAACTGCATGCATGTCTCACTCAAAATCTTTGTGCAAGTTGAGGAACAAGTAGATAAGAAGTCAAACAGAGTTATTACCAATTAGACAAAGAAGTATGTATGGAAGGGCAGTATCCCTACTTCTGTATGGAGTTGATGGATGGTAATGGTATCGAGTAAATTTATTGAGCTGGTCAACTCTGCCAACGCGTCTTCTTTTTGCTTAAATTGCAGACACTTCTGAATGGGCATGCGGGCACATTAATTCATAGCAAGTGGTAGTTAGGTTTCAGAGATCATTCTTTGCAGATATTGGACTTTCCCCTTAATTATCACATCGTCCCGTTGACCTCTTTTTTCAGTAGAGGCTATTGTATGTAATTAGTAAATCTGTATTGGAAGGGAATGGTTCATCCATGTCAAATTGCTCCATTTTGATAACCATTTCAATACATATATATCTGAAAGCACCATGCATGTTTGAACAATAACCGAGATTTTGCTGTAAATAATTAGGGAACTAAACACGGATACTTAACGTGTGTGATGCTTTTATAATGCAATACAGTAGCTAGCAGGAATCTGGGGCCACAAATAAGGCATTGTTATGGTTTATGAAGCCATTCGACCAACATTTTCTCCTCTCAACGCTCACAACTTAATCTGAATCTGGCTCTATTATCAATATATAGTATATTAAGATACATAGGCGCCAACAAGCCCAAAGATCGGAACCATGTTACACCCAAGAGGGCCAAGACTCAATAATCCATCATCCATCATACCCATTATCGGGTCTCACTGCTTGGCCCGAATTCAATATTAGTAATGCACGTTGATGCTAATTTTGTTCTCTTTCTACCCAGAAAGGAATGGAATACAGCTCCTGAGTCAGCTATGGGTTTTGTTAATACATCAGTATTTATATTTTCGTTAAAAAAAATCATTTATCTATTCTTTAAGCAGCGAGACCAGCTCAATTTTTTTTTGACCCTTTTTAAAGTATAAAAACAAGTGTACGTACTTGGGTTGCTGCTCCCTTTGTTCGAAGAAAAACGAAAGAAATTCGAATTGGACACTGGGAGCACGAAAAGCATTTGAAACATCACACGCATTCTTCAAAGTTAGAGAGTAGATCGACTTTGAGTTGGAAGAATAAGAATAATAACAGAAAATGAGCACACAGCCGCGTAAATCGTAGGAAATGAATGACCAAGAGAGGGAATTAAGGTTTAAAATGAGGACAAAACAGGTGAGACATGGATTGCCTAAGCGTCCTTTCAGATTTCAGTTTATTCTTGCCAAAGTCGATTCGAATAACAATAAATTTCACTCACAGCTTTCGTTTTAATTTCCATTATTATATTCGAACCAGTTAGCTCAATTTGCACTTGTTTATCCAAAACTTGTTAGCTTCTATATAAGCTGATTAATGCTGGCTGATGACTTGGAGTATAAAGGAATTTGGATTCACTAAACGTTCGCGAGAGAGACAGAAAACTAGCAGCATTAACTTTTGCTAGCATGTAATTATAATACCTCTCCGATCCCTATAAACAGAATATTTTACAGACTTGATGGAGACAAAAGAAGCAGTACCACTTTTGGCCCAAAACCAAAAAAAAATTAAAAAAAGATTAAGCAGTACGTTGCACCCACTAAATGGAATCCTAAGATGAAAAGAAACAAGACGGAGGATTTGCGATTAACATTGTTGAAATACAGACACAGAGGAAGTCAAACCATAAAGAGATCGACGGTGATTGACCTATCAAGAATCTGAAGGTGTTTATGAATGAGACGTGTCTGAATCCACAATATAATTAATGCAATATATAAGAGAAAAGAGGGTTTAATTTCTAAGAGTTAGGTGAGTAGGTGCTTCCCCAATAGATTTGTGACAATTACAAAACTGAGCAATTTGCGGGTCTCCACATTCTCGGCTGGTCCGTGACTTCCCCACTGCCCCAAACAAAAAAGAAAATCCATTTTCACAGTAAGAACTATAGAATTTGTTTGAATACAGATATATACCCTGAATTTCCTAAAATGAATGAAGTGGTTTTTCTTGGAACTCATGGCTAAACCTCAAGCAAGCTAGGAGGAAGGGGTGTCATAATTATTAGGGGGAATTACTGTATGATTTCAAATAAAAGAATTAATATCAGTAAAATCTCATTGACAACTCAAGCAGCTACCATTGATAATTGAAGTGGATACTATTAATAACATCTTGGAATCTTACTGATACTAATTCTCTTATTCAGGACCCTACAATAATTCACCAAATTATTAATATACACAGTATATACTATGTGTATACACACTAAAAGTTAGAAAGCGATATCAATTTTTAGTGGGTCCAGAATGTTGGGTACATTTTGTGACAATTTAAATAAAAAATATAGAGAATTTTTTTAAATCAAGCACACTGCTGGACGCTATGAACGTCAACTCTACTGCCTTACCCTAGGAATCTATGCGCAATTGTATAGTAACAGTATCATTTAAATCATATTTGTGAAAATAAGAATTGTTTCCCCTGGAAAGGTTAGGAGTACTATAAGCATATAGTAGACACACAAAATGTCAAAAGAATTCATTATTTATCGTAGAATCTTGAAGTTTTAACAATTGAAACGACTAGAACACCAGAACCAGAAGAGCCTTATAATTTGATTCGAACAGAAGCCAAAATGGAGCGTCGTCATATCTAATGAGCATGAATCATAAATCTTGGTCGATGCCATACCACTAGGTAACATAGCTACATGTTTATATATATTAAATGGGAAACAGTGTAGAATGAGAAAGCAAAATGGTGGTGCACTGAAAATAAGGAGCCAAAAAACCCAAACAGACCAATGAAAGCAAAAGGGAAAAAGCGGTCCCTACGTTGGAGAGAAAAAAGGGGCAGTCAAATAGTGCATACGTACATAACCACATATAAGCAGTGTTTGATTATTCTATCAGCCTTTTGGCACAGATCTCACTGAGAGAAACGCTGCCATACCCATTAAATAAAAAGCCACTTAACTCCTCTGATCTGTAAGCTTCCATAATCCATATCAGGAGCATCATGTCCGTTTATCTTCTTTCAATTCTTTGTTATCCCTTCATGTTTCGATTCTTTGATGAAGAACGTGTTTGTGTGTGTGTGTGTGTGCGCGCGCGCGCGCGCGCGCATGGTGCTTTGGATTCTGAGTGGTGATGGATGGGGAAGGGGGAAGCGTGAATATATAAAAGGTATTGGCGCGCCTCAATTTGAAGACATGGTTATGTGTGAAGAAGAAGCCATGTAGTTTAATTGAGCCGCGTCAATATCTCATTTTCCACTTCTCTTCCCTCAAGCTATATCGTATGTCCACTCCTTTAGGTATGTTTCTATTTAATTTTCTGTTCGTTCATTTCTCTCTTTTCCTTCCTCCCCTCACTTATTCCTCTGCATCTAGTTCTCTAATTTCTCTCTTTGTTTTAATCAGTTTCCTTTATATGCAAAGAACCTTACTTTTCTTCCGAAAGAACTAGTAGATCGCATTATAAAGCCATAACAGATTTAGTAACTAAACTATTTTGATCTCCAGAAAAAACAAATTAAGCCTAAAACTTGGAGTTATCGGAATGAACCAGCAGATTGTAAGTGTGAGCACTGAAGACATTAAATGGAGCAAAAGACATGTATTAATGCAGGATTTCATTATATTTAAGCATAAAATGGATGTCAGGACTGAATATGCATGCTTATCAGTGCTTTTATCAGATAGAATACATGCGTGTTATGTAGAATCTATATTTGATCTCTGACTAGCTACCAGTTTTTCTAATTTTTTCTTCCTATATAGATATAGCTGTCTTGTATACATTTGTCATCTCTCTTCCATCTGCTACATATGTATAATTTTCTTTCTATACTTTTTTTCCAGATAAAAAGTAATGTAATTAAATTAAATCATTAATAATTGCAATTACATGTCCCAGGCTCTCCTTGAGGTGAGGAGCTATCTAGCTAGAGATCAAGAGAGGTATATATTGCATATAACCTAACAATCATGCACACAAATGATGGGAAAGCCACACAATTCAAGATAATATATAATTAGATCAGCCTCTCAGTTGGAGTGGGTAAAATTAATGGCTTATCATGTCAGCCATAACAGCTTGCACCAACCATTTATCTTTTTTTTTTTTTTTTTTTTTGCCTACAACCACTTACCTTATTTTATTATCATTGAAGATACGAATTTCAAAAGAAAATACGTAGAAAGACAAAGAAATAGATAGGTCCACCTCTAAATAAGGTGGTGGAATTATCGGTTTAAAGATTCTAATTTGATTTCCCTAAAGCAGTTTTGAGATATACAGCCACAATGCTGGATGATGATGTTCAAAGAATTTAAAATTGTCTCCACAGTAGCTAGCTAGTTCATCAGAATTATTGTTGGATTCTTCCAAGTGATGGAATCATGTTTGTATACTTAAATTCTATGATCACACAATTGATATGGAAGCGTGCATGAGACTTATATATGGTGATCGAGACTATCATTTACAAGGTAATGAAGGCTGGAATCCTTGATCAGCAAGTTCCTCTTAAGCACACACTCAAAGCTAATATATTAAGCCTGCTTTAATTAATCTGTCAGCAAATCTGCCCTCGTGCATCCATATACATTAGCAGGTATGTTATTTAACGTGACCTACTAGCTAGTGTGTGTGTGTGTGGGGCTTCTCCAATGATTTTGTTTTCGTCAATTATTTGTACAAATAAAACGGATAATTTAAAAATTGCAGAGCATCGGTGTGATTTCAGCATTCAGGAAGAGCTGGCAGGTGACGAGGAGGGACGTGGAGAAACCCAGGCCTTACAACATAATGGTGCTGCTTGTTTCGTTACGTTCATGGAGTCTGTCTGTGTGGGAAAACAGAAGAAGGCAGTAGATTGATCATACGAAAAAGTTAGAAGTTGAAACTTTGCACTTTTGGTATATATCTTCAATCCATGCGGTGATGGCATGCGTTTTATTTCCAGAAAACCTTTTTTCTACAATTAGTTGATGATCTCGACTTCTATATTCCTCCCAGCTATGGCCTTGTCTTGACTCTGTATGGAAAAAAAAAAAAAAATCAACAGCCTCCCTAATATCCATAATCCGATTTTTGTAATCACGCTCACTTTTTGTTGGGTCTTTTTAGGGCTTGGAACTTATAATGAGTAATTAGTTATAGACTTTTAGTTGATATTGATAAATTTTTAACTACAATAGATTAAATTTTTCTTCACAATAATGATATTCCTTTGTATTTACAAAAATAGTACTTCACGTTCTGTAAATTATTCCTCACATTAATAGTTGAATATGATTTATATTTTTTATTGAGTGTATAAAAAAACTTATATTTTAAACTAGATGGAGCATGTCTACACAATTTTTGAATAGTTACTTTACTAAGCAACGTATATACCATATCACATCCTGTCTTCAATTCTATAAGATTGGCTTTAATAAATAAATCGAACTACAAAATGCATATTAGATCAAGGATAGGAGGGATAGTATTTAACCGAGGGGTGAAAGTTATGTAGTATTATAATTAACTTTAGTGAAGGACAATTTAAAAAAAAAAAGTAATAAATTAATTGTTAAAAAACCTTATATCGTTTAATGACTTACTTGATCTGTAGTTACTAAAAATTCTAAGGCAACACTTTTCTATGGATTGGAAGAAATGGAAAATGATCATCAGCATTATCCTCGGAATTATAAATTCATACTGTCAATATAATAATTTTCAACATTAACATCTCACTTGCACACAACATAAGGAGGCAAAAGAAGAACCACGTATCATTGGGTTTTTCTCGTGGGATAGTGAAGGTGGATTAGACAGGGCCCAATAGTATGAACTTTGAACCAGGGATAGTTATATGAGAGTACGGCTTTGGGCTGCCTTTTGTGGATAAAAAAATGCCAATTAAGGTGGGGAAAACTTGTGGAAAACAAGAGGGAGACATCTCTCTCCCTTCTCCTCCACAGGTCCCAAAAAATGAAAAAACATCGTGCGTTATCCGATCTCACGTTCCATGCCCTCCCCTCTTCCCCATCACCCCTCTATTATCTCAGAAGCCATGGTTATAAACCTTTCTTCCTCTCCTCCCTCCTATTCCAGCTCCATCATTAAATTAGCCAATTATAAGTCCCCCTTCTCAGAACCTTCTCCCAAGCTTAATATCCACTTTCCTAAACCTCATTCTTCCCGCTCTTCTACATGCTACTCCTTTGCTTCACCCCACATTAATTTCACTTGCAAGAAGCGGTTTTTGCTTGACAAGAGTAGGTTTACGCATGGAAATAGTGTGGATTTCAGAACTTGGGCCGTCGCCGGGTTTGATTATGGGAGTTTTGAGGGGCCTCAGTCTGTACTGGAGGCAGCTGCTGTTTTAACAGCGATTATTGTTGTTCACGAGAGCGGTCACTTCCTCGCTGCCTATCTTCAAGGCATCCATGTAAGTAAATTTGCAATTGGGTTTGGTCCTATTTTAGCTAAATTCAATACAAAAAATGTAGAATACTCTATTAGAGCTTTTCCTCTTGGTGGTTTTGTGGGGTTTCCTGATAATGATCCGGACAGCAACATTCCGGTTGATGATGAAAATTTGCTTAAGAACAGGCCAATATTGGACAGAGTGATTGTAGTTTCAGCTGGTGTTATTGCTAATACAATTTTCGCCTACCTTATCATCTTTGTTCAAGTCCTGTCCGTCGGCTTGCCCGTGCAAGAGGTCTTTCCTGGTGTCGCTGTACCTGAGGTTCGACCCTTTTCAGCTGCTTCTCGAGATGGCTTGTTTCCTGGCGATGTCATCCTCGAGGTTAATGGAAATTATTTGCCTAAACCTGGCCCTAATTCTGTTACTGAGGTAGTTAATGTCATCAAGAAGAACCCAAAAAAATACGTGTTGCTCAAGGTTAAGAGGGGGGGACAAAATTTTGAGATTGGGGTCACGCCAGATGAAAATTATGATGGAACTGGTAAAATTGGAGTGCAGTTATCACCAAATGTAAAGATAGAAAAGGTCTTACCAAAAAATCTGTTGGAAGCCATAAACTTTACAGGGAAAGAATTTTGGGGTCTGGCTTCTAATGTTCTAGATGGATTAAAGCAGACATTTTTAAACTTCTCACAGACAGCTGGTAAGGTTTCTGGTCCTGTGGCTATTATTGCTGTTGGGGCAGAGGTTGCAAGATCCAACATTGATGGTCTCTACCAATTTGCTGCCATACTCAACCTTAACCTGGCCGTTATAAATCTGCTGCCTTTACCTGCTTTAGATGGTGGTACACTGGCTTTGATCCTGATTGAGGCAGCCAGGGGTGGTAGAAAGCTCCCTCTGGAAGTGGAGCAACGGATCATGTCCTCAGGAATTATGCTTGTCATACTTCTGGGTTTATTTCTTATAGTTCGTGATACCTTAAATCTTGATATCATCAAAGATATGTTGTGATTAATTAGGAGTTCAATTTAATTGTCAGTGGGCTTCCAAAAATGTTTTATCCAGAGATGCTGTTGGACTGGTTTGGTAGCTTCAAATTTATTGAAAGAGGAGAAATGATCTGTTTGGGAGGCCATAGTGTGTTGTTTCTGTTACTTATTCATTGATCTAACCAAGATCGTCTCTGTGATGGCATATATAAATTCACAGGTTACGAATGCTGGTTTGGGACTTTGGTTTATGATATTAGATTCTTTTCTCCCTGCACTTTATACAATTCTTGAAGTTACTGATTAGCTGTTTATATTTCAGTCTTAATCCGGTACGTTTTGTTAGTCTTTGCAAATATGATTTGATTTAGTTATATGCTTCTTATAGCATTCTAAGCACTTGGCTGATTTTCTGATTTAATTTTGTGTTTTTCTTTCGGTTACCCTGCGTTTTCCCTTTGAAGTAACGTTATCAATATTAAACCCTTGCTCGTCAACGCGTAAACACAACAAATTCTTTGAGAAAATTCTTTCTGCACTTTTCTTTGTTCGGAATAAATAGTCTGGGTGGAATTCTAAACTATGAACCAGTGATCAGTTTCATTTAATTTTTGACTAATTCTAATCTGTGTAATCCAGGATGCCAATCAGTCAGTTATTAAGAATTTGTTCATTTTCTAGCCCCAAAAAGAATAAAAGAATTTTGTTTTTTTATACCAATTAAGATTGAGTCTAATGAAAGAAGTTAATCTCTCACAACATAATGAATCTTGATTTAATTTCATGTAACATGATAAACCAATACTCAAATCCCATTAGGATGGATGTCACATCTAAGGCTTTAGTTTCAGCTGTGGCGTATTGGGACTTAGGAGGTCCAAACAGAGGACAGTTACTAAATTAGCCGGAGAGTGAATATGTTGTGTGATCGTATGTGTGTGGTACTCAAGCGGTTTTCATTAAAATAAATTATTATCTTGCTACAGTCTTTAAATAGAAAATGTTGGGGTCCAAATATTAAATACGCTCTTGACCGGAGGATTAGTACATACATAGAGCATCCAATCTAACTCCACCGAGTTCATGTTCTAATCCCAATTACTTTCAACCTACACTAAGAAGTGTACACACAAACTTGCCAATTGCCATGTATATTTAGGCAGTAGCCTGTACTGTCTTGTTGGATATACCGAAGAAGCAATTTAGCATACTGGAGGGAGGTTGTTTCAGCAATTTCCAAGATCCCAACGATATTCCTGAGGAGTAGGGCGAGGCAAAGTGGCAGATTGAGTCCCAAGTTCCAGTGATTGGCCTTCCCGTCCATACCAATCGAGCATTGGCACTTCTGAGGAAAAACTGTCAAGCAGCGACTAGTCATCTTCCTTCATCACTTGCCGTGTTCACCCCTGTGAATTCATATACAACTGTGTCGCTGTTATAGCACAAGCAGTGGTAATCAATTAAGGAGTAAAAGAACGGCCGGAAATACATGCAACGCATAAAAGAAGAATGGGCATGCCTGTAGATAATGGGAAGGGGGGGTAAGGGGAGAGAGAGGATCATCCCTGCGGTTAGATAAGTGGCTTGGTCTGGTTGAATCGTCGTTGGGAGGAAGTGCAGAAGCCTCAGCAAGAAGATCCTGGAGCAGGCCCTTGTCTGGTTGAGGTGGCAATAATGGAGGAATTTGGATAGAACTTATGTCAGAACTGGAGGCATTGGCCAAAGGACGAGGCGACGACCAATAATGGTGAGATTGGCCGGGCAGAGAGGGCAGTGAGAGAGAGAGAGAGAGAGAGAGAGAGGCCGTATGGAGAAGCAAGGGTTGATAGAAGAGCCTTCAGATTTGCAGCGAGCTGAGCGGTGCTGAGATGATGAGGGAAGGGATCAGCACAAGAGAAAGAAGAGGAGATCAGAGGGAGGTTGGTGGGTTGAAGGGAAGGAGGATAGAGAGGCGTGCCAGCTTTGAGGTATCTTTTCATCCTCCTATTCCAGAAATTCTTAATCTCGTTGTCCGTTCTTCCAGGTAACTGCTGTTGCAATGGAAAAAGTCCCACATCGGTGGGATTTCAAATGGAGGAAGGGAATTTTGTATATAAATTTAGCTCTTCCCTTCCCTTTCTAAATCATCCTTCAATAGCCAATCCTTCTAACACTATAAGGATTTGTGCTACAAATATCCTTTCTTGTAGTATTACTTATGCAATTATTTGAGTAATAATAATTGTAGATATTTGAGTATTCTTTTTATTGTTGTCTTGCCTATTATTTATTAGCTGTTATTAAATATAGTAGTTGTAGTTTATTATATTATTAAATTACTTCTAGAAATTTATTTTCTAGATTTGTGATTTTTTAGTATAATCGGTTACGCTTTATAAGTTAGGCTTCCGCAACAATTGGTATCAAAGTCAAGGTTCTGTTTGAGTATGCTCTGTGGTTGCAGCATAGGCTGATCTTCCACATCAGAAAAGAATTACTTTGGGCTTTCTGTGTTAGTAGCTATTAAATATTTGAAGCAGAAATGGCGGGCAAAATTGAAGAGCCATCATCAAGTGTCAACAATTCGTTGTTGGGATCCTCATTAGCAACAAGGATTATGTCAAATGCGAGGTATTCAGTTGAAATCTTTGACGGATCGGGACACTTTGGGATGTGGCAAGGTGAGGTTCTTGATGTCCTTTTTCAACAAGGACTAGACCTCGCTCTAGAAGAAAGGAAACCAGAGAAGATAGATGAGGAGAATTGGAGGATCATCAATCGCGCTGCTTGTGGTACCATTCGGTCGTACCTTTCCAGAGAACAGAAGTATCCATACATAAAGGAAACTTCTGCCTGTAAGCTGTGGAAAGCATTGGAGGAGAAATTCTTGAAGAAAAGCAGTCAGAATAAGCTCCACTTGAAGAAAAGACTGTTTCGCTTCAATTATGTTCCCGGTACCACAATAAATGATCATGTCACCAACTTTAACAAATTAGTGACAGATTTGCAGAATATGGATGTGACCTTTGAAGATGAAGATCTAGCCCTAATGTTGTTAGGATCACTTCCTGATGAGTACGAACACCTGGAAACAACTCTACTTCATGGTAAGGAGGAAGTATCTCTCAGAGAATTTTGTTCTGCTTTGTGTAGCTATGAACAAAGTAAAAGAGATAAACAAAGAGGTGGAGAAGCAGAAGCTCTAGTGGTGAGAGGACGTACTCAAAATCAGTTGAGGTCGAAGAAAGAGAGATCCAAATCGAGGTCCAGACCCAGCAAAGATGAATGTGCCTTTTGTCGAGAGAAAGGCCACTGGAAGAAGGACTGTCCCAAGTTGAAGAACAAAGCCAAAACTACAAATAAAAAAACTGTTATAGACTCATATGTAGCTAATTGTGATGATGAGAATTTTTCCAAGGTGGAGATTTGTTGTAATGGAAAAGGTTCCATCGGTGGGATTTCAAATGGAGGAAGGGAATTTTGTATATAAATTACCCCTCCCTTCCCTTTCTAAATCATCCTCCAATAGCCAATCATTCTAACACTATAAGGATTTGTGCTACAAATATCCTTTCTTGTATTATTACTTATGCAATTATTTGAGTAATAATAATTGTAGATATTTGAGTATTCTTTTTATTGTTGTCTTACCTATTATTTATTAGCTGTTATTAAATATAGTAGTTGTAACTTATTATATTATTAAATTACTTCTAGAAATTTATTTTCTAGATTTGTGATTTTTTTAGTATAATCGGTTACGCTCTATAAATTAAGCTTCCGCAGCAACTTTAACCTCCACACTCCTTCCCATGTTATTCACATCGATCGATATCCCAACAATTCCCTTTGAAATACAATTAATCCAATTCCATCTGGTCTAGTTATCTCGCTTCAAATTCAACCCAATTTTTTCAAGTTCAGGATAGGCCTAAGCCAACAACTGCCCAGGGAACAAAAGTGCAATGCAAAGTAAGCGACAAAATATCATGGGACAGGTGACTGATAACATCTGATTCTCTGCAAAATTAGGAGCTGCTATACATGGTGCATAAATAATTAAACAGATCAAAACAGCGAAAACAATTTGATGGACAATATTCATAATGAAGGTTGAACTAAATAGTTGAGAAAAACTTGACTCCCAAAGGACTTGCTGACGCACAGATTTTTTTTCCTTGATTTATTAGATTGAATTAAGTTTGATAAACTAGGAATTAATGAAGAAGGACAAGCAATAACGCACAACAATGGACAGATAAAGAGAATATATTCATGAAAAATATGTATGTGCCGGGTTCATAAAAATCAAATCTGGAGAACTGACAGGCCCAGAAAACATGACCGTCATCGGAACAGTGGGTGTCAGAGATTATGCAAAGAAGAAGACCAGTAAATGAGCGAAGCAGTTACCGGAGAGGCAGTGTGAGCCCATTTGTTACCGATCTTGGAGTGCGTGTAGATGATCCCACGCTCCTCATCTGGAGAAAAAGAGCATTTCTTGAGGTTAGGCCGAAGGTGATTTGCCCATCGGAGCCTGCAACTTTTGCCGCTACGGGCCAACCTACCAGCTTCCTTCGCCATGCGTCTTCACGTAGTCCATCAACACCGCATCTTCTACCCTTGTCCAGGGTCCGTTCTTCACCTTGTCTTCTCCTCACAACACAGCTGCAATCACTTTGTTTCTTTAACGGTGTTGTTGGGAATGCGATTGATCAAGAACAAGCTGGTCACGTAAAGTGCTCTGGTCGTCTCGAGACGATCGAGCCAAAAACTGAAAAGAAATAGGGGGGATAATGTTGTGAAGGTTTTGTCTTTTCTTTGGTTCTCTTGTGGATTTTGATTCCAGGCAGCGAAAGAGTCTGTAACAGAAAGAAAAATTTTAGTAGAGGCTTTGATTCATGGTAGGGGCAAAGAGGTGTGGGGCCAAGGAGGAAGACGAAGCTACACTTGCGAAGTTGCAATAAGAGCAAGGATGACCAGCTCTCTATCTCATGTGATCTCAAATATTGAGCATGTTATATAGAGTTGTTAATTTCTTTGAGATTTTTTTTCCGTCAAAAACTTAACAATCAAAACTGAAATATCCGAACTCCTCATTTTTAGAGAGTGCATTGAACATTTAATATTACATATTGATTTCAAAGTATATCAACATTAATTCATTTTTGTCCTACAAATATTTTAATTGCGTATCGTTAATAATAAAATTAAAAGTATATATTAAATGTATTTGTCACATCTCATTTATCAATCATTACACCGTTACATAAATTACAAGGATTCGTGTTAAAAAATAATATGTGAAGAGTTTGAATGATATATATTCATAAAAATACATATAGAGAATTATTTTACAAAAAATTTGAAGGTGATTATTAATTGTTGGCTAAATATATGCTCGATCCTTTAAATCTACATCAAATTTCAGTTTGGTATCTTAATTTTAAAAAGTGTTATAAAATAGAGTTTGCTGTAAACTTAAATATTTAAATGTATAGTTTAACCTTAATTGTTATATTATCACTCCACCTTAGCATCTACAGGTTATAAGAATGGAGAGAAGAGATTGATCCAATTTCAACATTTGAAGAAGATCCTATTTAGACAATTTGAGTGACATGTTACATATTACTTGTACATAGATTCCATTATGGTCTCTTTGCTTCCAACACTTCATATGTCCTTACTACATTCTAATCACCACTTGCTCATGATGTTTATAATCATTCTAAAAAAATATTATTATCTTTAAAATAAGCTCACATTCAAACCCCCAAAAGAAAAGGCAAAATTGAAAATATATAATGATGATGGGAAAAAATTGTGGCTTCACCATCAAACGTTGCACACTGGACAATTTTTGTTATTATTTCCTCTCTCACTTCGAGTCTTCACATGTTTCTCTGCTATAATCTGGAGGTAAGTTTGCCGCTGTCAAAATTTGTCTCTCAGTACTGTTGTTTTATTGTTTTTCATATAGCTTATTTGGAATTTGCTTTTGAACAGTAATTGTATACAATCTGATATAAGAATATGAGAGGAGTTTTATCTCGATTTATATGAAAATGATTCTAAAAAAGGCTTCACAAACAAGCCCAAACCTTATTCTGCAATTTCAATTTTGAAATGTTTATGGTCTCTTATAATTTATATATACACGTACACCATGAACGGCTTCTCTCTGAAAGAGAACCATACGATCAGTTACAGCAGGGGGGAAAACACTCCGTCATTAGTTGCTTCCAAATATGTTTCATACAAGGACATAAATAACATAAGGTTCAAACATTTTATAAGCTGAAGCATTAGACCGTCACAGACACACGAAACATACCTCGAGCTATGGCTTAACCTGAACAACCACCTTGCCGACATTAGAGCTAGTGAATAAGGAGGCTAAGCTCTCTAAGAAACTCTCAATTCCCAAGCTGATTTTGGTCCTGGTCTTGACTTTTCCTTCTTTGATGTATCTCTCCATTGCTTCAGCGAATTCTCCAAAACGGTGAGAATAAGAAGCCAGCATGAAGCCCTCCATCCTCACCTCCTTCCCCACCATGTTCAGCAAATTCCTAACCCCTTCCCTTTCTGTCCATACCTGCATTCTCATATATTCACACTCACACTTGAAAGATTGATACTTCATGAATATGGAGCTTTATTGGTTGATTGATTACCTTATTGTATTGAGATATCATTCCGCAGAGTGGAATGCGTGCGTACTTGTTGACATGGTTAAGCACAGCTTCAAGCATCCTGCCTCCAACGTTGTCAAGGTAAACATCTATACCGTCTGGGAAATACCTGCCTAAAGCAGCATCGTAATCTGTTTCCTTGTGGTAGTTGAATCCGTCGTCGTACCCAAATTCCTCTTTTATCAGCTTTACCTGTGAAACTCCCTCATTGACTTTAAGTTGTTGAAAAGGAAATTACAAATTATGTTGACGTAATACCTTATCATCAGATCCAGTACTTCCGATGACCCTGCAACTTCGAAGCTTGGCAAGCTGGCCAGCATACATTCCCACAGCTCCAGAAGCAGCAGAGACGAACACGTTTGAACCTGGCTTTGGATCTCCCAGTACCTCTATCCCCACCCAAGCAGCAAACCCTGGTACTCCTGAATCCAAACAACCCAACCCCATTAATTCCATTACTTATTTTGCTTTATACTCTTTTTAAACGGAAAGTTTGACATTCAAAAAATTAAAAACCAACCCATGGAGCTTATGTAGTCAGGCAAAGATATCCCAGAGTTTGGATCGAACTTTCTGAGCATCAGAGACGACGTGACGCAGTACTCTGCAATGGGGCAATTTGGATGAACCACAATATCACCCTCTTCATACTTGCTATCCTTAGATCGGATCACCTTTCCAATCCCAAAAGCTGTTATCACCTGCACACACATAGATACAGATATATCTTCAGTTGAAGAATCATTAGTCAGAAGCAATCAGTTAAGAGTGGCTGGAGTCGAAGGAGCAAGGGTACCTGGTTAAGTTCAAATTGGCTGGGGTCGCGAGAGCCACTCATTCTGGTGCGAAGGTATGGATCCACCGACACAAGGAGGAGCTCGAGGGCGACATGGCCGTCGGGGATTGAATCGAGAGCCAGGGACAGCGTCACCGTTCGGAGTTGAAGATGGTCGGAGGTCGGAACCCCCTCTGCGGCATAAGCTGCCATGTACCATTCTCTGCTTTCCACCTCTGTTTTCTGTTCACTTCCACCCTCGCCTCTCATTCTTCCACGCTATCCACCGCTCTCTGCCTCTGTCTTGGGATGCTTCTCCTTTTTTCTGTTGATCAGAGAGTCAGTCTCTTCTTATCTCCATTTTCCACTCACTAATCATTATATTACCCTTCATGACCAATAATTGTGCAGCTCCTTTTCACCAAATACTGATGTGATTCACGTTTCATTTTTCAATTATATATTTTTTAAAAAATTTGCATTTCTTTTCGAAAAATTACCGTAAGATGTTAAATAAGAGAATTAATATCAATAAGATCATATTGATAACTCAAATAACACAATTAATAAGTGTATTATTTAACTTGTTAATGAGACCTTACTAATATTAATTCTCTTACCTATGATTCTACGGTAATTTTTTCTTTTCTCCTACCCCTGAGATTAAAAGATACCGATACTTTAAAAAAAATCAAATTTATAGTGGGTAAATAATAAACATTTACTTTGACATTGGTCTCTTTACTTCGAGAGCACGGTCCCCAAGGTTATCATGATCGACGCTTTTTCGATTCTTGAACAGTAGAGTTTCTTATCATCATTTTAATTGTATATTTTTTTTTCTGCCATGAAAAAGCAAATAAATACTGAAAAATAAAAATTACATATCATGAAAAGGAAAATATCTTCAATCAAGGTCCAGAAAATGATTCCTCAAATATGTTTCTAAAATCTTCCGTAGCTGTTGCGGAAGTCATCAAACCCAATTATATAGGTAAGACCCTTTCAATAAAGTTTCAACCATGTAATCAATAGCTAAATTTACCTTCCTGTAAATCTATATACAAACATGATTCTTAATTAAATCGTTTGTGACACAAATATTCTCAAAGAGAGCCTCCATCTCCAAACCAATAAAGATGCTTTTGAGTTAACCATATTGATTAAAATTTGATTATTAGACTAAAAAATAACCTTATCCAATTGATTGAAAGAGGCAAAGAACATAGCGTTTAACAGAGCAATCCTTTCAGCAAATAACACAGAAACTCTGGGATAATCTAGGCATGCCCATCAATTAGCCATCCATTGGCATCCTGGACAATAAAAGCTAGAGTAGTTATCTTGTTGTCCGAGGTTATAAGCACAATCACAATTTATCTTTAAAGCAATACCTCATAGTTATTCTCAAAATTGTATAGTTGTACCAGATTTTTCATTGTGTTGTTGCTGTACAATGTTGTGATCCCACTCATATGCTTTCCACAATTCAGTTAAAAAATCCCCTCCTTTAGATATCACAAAATTAAGATATAGGGGAGTGGCCTGGTACAAGAAGGAGTTCCTCCCTTTTCACATAAACCACAACAAGCATGATATCATCGCCTTTTGTCACTGAAACATATTAAGGTCACATAGGCAAACAACAAGCCATAAATTAAAGTTTGAAGACTCTTGCTCATGATATTTAAAAGAAAAAGAACTTTCAAACCACACAAGTCTTGGCCATTCACAGGAGAAAATGATTTTTGCACAGTAAACATAAATCAATTATACAACATTTTCTTTTAAATAGATTATCAAAAGTAGGAGTTGCGTTTGAAAGAATTCTAAAAAAATTCTTTATCTTGAAAGGTGTTTTTAACCTCCAAACATCCTTCCACATCCATGCGAGAACGAGAGGAAGATGAGGGGAACCTAAGATTTTGCGACTCTATACCCATCATTGACCAGATAGAAATTCCTTTT
>QFDD01001037.1:0-23934 GCA_006871305.1 Vachellia collinsii
ATGATTAGCATTGGTCTCAGGATATATCAATCGAGATACACATCTCTACAAACTCTGGAAGCACCAAAGGTACATAGCACTTTTATTTAACTTGGTATTTTATAGCATATATGTCAACCTTACTATGTTTTCTTACATGACAACGGAGCAAGATCATGTCACAACGCACTTTATTAATATTTATTTTATATACTCTAAAGGTTATATGAAAAGAATGATTGTTAACAAAATATTTAAATTCATAGAATTTTGTATGTGCACTATACAATAATTTATGTTAAAGTGATCTAGTTTTATCTTTATATAGATTTTAAATATAAATTTAAAATATTTCCGAAAAGCAATATATATGTATTTGTGTTTTATGGTTTTGTGTGTGCGTATCTCATATACACAAAAGATAGAAATAGAGAACAACATATTTAAATTTTGGATTAAGAATTATTTTTTACCCTAAAAATATTCTTGAAATATCACTCAGCATCCGAAAATGAAGTTTTCTTACTTTTAAAAGTGTCTGGAAAGTTTTTTTTTTATCAATTTCGCCCCTTGTTAACGGATTTCTAACTGAATAAAATGGTCAACATTTGTTGACTAATTTTACTGATGTGGCTTGCTCACGTAGCTATTATCTCACTTTTTTTTTTCAACTCAGACTTCCAAAAATAAAAATAAAAGAAAAAATTATTGCAGCTATCATTCTATCATTCCAGATTCGACCACATAGTCTACTTCACTACAGCTATCATTTGATCAAAAAATATTCTTCTTCTTCGCGGTGGACGAACCGGCTAGAATTATGCTGTCGACGTACCTCTCTGGCGGCGGTTTTCTCTGAGGCTGTTGCTTCTGGCTCTGCATCACGACCTGGCTGTTTTGCCGCAGCAGCTCCATGATATCGTCCTCAGGCTTGCTTCAATTTTCACTCTTAATTAATTAAAGGAAGAGAAAATCAAATCAGTCGGAGTTTTGTTTGAAGATTGAGAAGAGCCTACTAGGAGGGCTTCTTTTGGAGGGGCAGCCCAGAAGGCGAGGGCATCAGATATTCATCATCATCCATTTCAATTTCGAAATTCGGAACATAGTGATTCATAACGCTTCCGTCTGTATAGTTGAGCTAAACAGTAAAAAGAGAAATTTCTAAAAGTAAAAGAATAATCCATGGGAAGCAATTTATGAAAGCAAGAAAAGGACCAAATTAATTAACAGCGAAGGAAAGCTTACAGTAGGAGCAACTCTGCAAAGCTAGCCAGTCACCAGCATATGTATGGAATGGATCAATGGGCGAGAGAGTGATATGTATGGAAATGGAAAGGATCGAATAATATAGTTTGATGAGGGATGATAATCGATAAAGGAATTTTGTGCTGCTCGCGTCTTCCAGCTCACCCATGATTACGACAAGCCACGCACAGATTCCGGTGAATACAAGGACGAAGAAGAAATTTTTCTTTGAAGTCTGACTTGGAAAAAAAAAAATGAATGGATGCCTCATGAGCAAGCTATCTTAACAAAAATTGTCAACAAATGTTAAGCCTTTAGCTCAGTTAGGATCTATTAACTTGGGTGAAACTCGTGTTAAGGCATGCAATACCATGGAAATGTTTATTAAATATACATTTTCTGCAAAAGGAAATCATTTGGGTCACGTCAAATCACTATACTACATTTTTAGATAATGTTATGATTGGATAATTTTCATTTGATAATTTTTTTTGGATATCTTATGCTTTTTTTTATTTGTTCAATTATAACAATATGGTGACAAGGTTTCACTGAAATGTGATGATGAATTTGTATTGATATTAATAGGAATTGAATTGCTTCTTGTTTTTTTTTTTTTTGAAACGCATAGGAATTAATTGATGAGTGAAGAAGCAAAAGAATATAAAATACAAGACATCGATAATGTCGAAACATGTTCTTGACTTTTGCAATCTTCAAAGTAATAATCTTGAGGAACAAAAAGTTGAAGACTTTATTCTATATCTTTGCATGTAGAAGCCTATCATAATTGTTCAAATTACATATGTATGATTGTGAGGAATTAGTGAATGTGGTTGAAGATGATTCTTTCGATCATCATTATATGAACTATAACTCCTTTTCCCCAAAATTGGAGTATCTTAACTCTATGGAATTGCCACAAGCTGTGGTTTATATTTCCTCTCTCTCTTTTTTGTATTGATCTCCAAAATTTGTAGTTTTGACTCTTTATTGTAATTTTCCCTTTTTATTTCTTTTGATAAAGTACTTCTTATTCCTAACGTTTTTCAAATTTCAATATCATTTTCTTCGTTTTGTTGTCCCCACCAGGTGCCATGCTTATCAATGTAGCCAACTATACAAATTTCTTTCACTCAAATTTAAGTGAGTCGCTACTTTTATATGTCAATTGACGATTGGAATTACAATCCCATGGAGCCAGTTATGTAAATTTACTATTTGTTAATTTATCACCTGCTATACTCCAAGTAATTAATATGAATCCCAGCAAAAAAAATTGATTAATAATCAATTAGTCTGAATTTTCTTGCCAACTATTCATAATTAACAAAAATAGAGAAGACGATTAAATGACTTCTTGTGTGTGTTTAAGTGACAGCAAGAAAGTTGAATTGAACATAATACTTTTTTTTCCTTAAAAAAAAAAAAGAACTTCCATGAGAACTAAATCGATTTGTAATTTCGCTGCTTTAATCAACAGAAGAATCTACTTGGAGTTATCTTCGAAGCCAAGATGATGATGATGATGAAGTCGCAGCTTCCACCATTATCAATGATGACTCTAGGCTCAACTTCACAGTAGGCTTGGCCATTGCCTTCATCATCTTCATATGAAATTATGATTTCTAAATAATATTAATTATTACTATCTCTTATTCTTCATAAAAGGGCCATTTAGCTTTTTTTGGGAGATTAAACATTCAATATAGCTGAGTTTCTTATGAGACAATCATTGAGCCTGCAAAATATAAGGCATATGAGACTTTTCAATGTTCAAAATTAAAGTCATTGTTCAGTTTATCTATTGCTGCCACAACCATCATGTTGGAGACGTACTCATCGCGGGTTGTCGATAATTGAACCACGTAATAACAAATGAGGCAGAGGATGATGACCATCATCTCACTGGCACCTTCATCTTCCCAAATGTACAGAGGCTCAAATTCATGACTTGCAGAAAGTTGGAATTTATATCTCCATCCACTCTTTCTGGAGGTCTTCAAAAAGTTAAAATCCATAGAAGTTTCCCTAGTTGAAGAACTGAAATACGTTTTTGGAAAAATATGATGATGAAGAGTGTGTATCCAATGAGAATGAAAACAAGCCTCACATTCGTCTTCCTACGTTGGAACAACTATCCCCCCAGTCTGTACCAAATATAATCAGCATTGGTATCAACAAATATTCACTGGAATGCCTATCTCCACTTGTTGTAGGGGCACCAAAGGTACTTTGCACGGTCTTACTTGTTATTTTATTGCATGTCAATGCTCTGTTTTCTATCGTGAAAAGATACTCTTCCGTTTATTCTTTCTTAGAGTACCTTCAACTTTTAACATGTGTGTGTGTGACATTAATATAAGGGTTATGCAGGTTGCTGTTTTATGTCAAAATGTAATTTATTAATATTTTTATACTTTATAAATATTATATATAACGAATGATCATTGTTAATAGTTTTTTTTTTTTACTTTACATTATTTCACAAAAGTAGTATGTGAGTGTTCGTGTTTTGTGGGTGAGTGTGGGTATATCTATCTCTCACGTACGAAAGATAGAGATAGAGACAGAGAACAAAATTTTAAATTTTTGGCTCCAAACATATAAAATTACTTCAAAAAGATTTTCCAGTATGTGTATTAATTTCTGTCAGAAATTAACCCATGTGAACACATGCAATATCATCAAATTTCTCATATATAGAATCTATTTTTTCTCAAAAATAAATTATCTGGCAGGTCAAACTACTGCACTTAATATTGAAAAGTTAATTTTTGGATCTTATTATCATTAGATAATTTTCACCGATTGTAATAAAGTTTTTCAGATATTTGCAAACGTATTATGTATATTATGCTTTTTTTTCCTGTTAAAATGTGACTAATTGGGGACAACGCTTCACTAAAGTTAGATGTTGAATTTGTACTGATATTAATTGGAACTGAATTGCCTATTTTAAAAAACTTGTAGGAAATTAAGAAGTATATGCAAAAGTCTAGAGTTTCTATTTCCTTTCTGTCTTTGTGGTAGTCTTCAAAAGCTAACATCTTTGAGCTTCATATTCATTTCCCCGCTTTGGAAACACTATCACTTGTACATGTACTGCTAAACAATATTTGTGAGAAAATATCGCCTGAGCTTTCTATCTCTACAAAGCATTAAATTATTGTGGGATCTTCAAGAGTTTAATGGAAGATCTTTTCTAGATTCAATGGCTTATTTACAAGGAATAAAATTGAATGTGAAAGCTTTAAGGGTAACGCATTTGACTTATTGTTCTATGATATGCATTGCACTGTTCATTTAGCTTTTGTTCTTGACATTATTCTTCTTCGTTTTCAACAGATTTCTTAACATTCAAACTTGAACATATTTTCATGCACAAAAGTTTCTCATGTCAAGACATGAAATTACTAATTTTTTATACATAGAAATTTACAATTTAGTTTTCAGTCATAAAAATTCAGTGTGTCAGGATGTGTGTGTCTAAATATATGCCTTTCATCAAATTCTTATAGAAGATGTTAACTAACAAACTAATATTTTAAAAATTTAAAATTTCTAGTAAGTACTTATGCACCACATGTTTATCAATAGGAGCAATACTTCTAATGCATATCTAAACATTATAAGATTTATGATTGATAATATAATTAAGCATACTCCATGGTATTGGGAGCAAGGTTTTTAAGAGAATAATGCAGGAGATGATGTCATGACTGCAGTTCAATCAGCTATTTCAGATTCAAGGAAGCGATCATAAGGATCAATTCATATTCTCTCAATAAAAGATACTGCATTAGTAAGTTAGTTGCCTTTATTTGTTAATTATAGAAATTGGAGTACTCTGTTTGATGATTTTATTCTTATTTCGCATAAGTTAGTTCATATGCTCACATGTTGATGTTTGTGAGAGTATTGCGAAGGAAACAACAAAAAGAATTGATGAAAAAGCTACTACCACAGACGCATCAACCATGGAAACTCTAGTCATAGGAGCACATGTATGTGTTTTGAGCTCAAACACAATCGTAAGCAACAACTCATTTTAAAAAAGAACCAAATAAAAGCAACTACATTTTTTTTCCCATTTTGTTCTATGTTAATTGTTAAAGAAACAGAAGATCACTCGAGTATTCAAAAGGAAGCTAAATCAAAGAAGCTTATGACAAAATCGATCCTTCTCCAAGTCATTCCTTCTCTCCATTGCCGTAAGTGTCTTTCTTTACATGATCATTATACGTTCTTTTGTTTTGTTTGAACTATCTATTAGGTTTCTTGGCTGTGACAGAATCACAAATTGCTGATGCTGGAACTACTTCATCTCCTAAATTGGGAGTTTGTGAAATATTCCAATTTGTGGAGCTCAAGGATGGTGAAACGGCTTTACTTGCTTAAGCACTTGAAAGATATCCTCAATCATTGGTACCTCATGAACATCGCTCGCAACGTATGATAGCTTGGTCGTACCGGGTTCTAGTAGATATTTTGGTGGTGCTATCAACCAAGACTCCTTATAACATCACATGTTCAGAAAGGTCAACCTTTGAGGATAACTTATGTGACGCAGCCTTGCTTGGTTTGACAAAGAGTGGGTTGACTCGGTTCGAACTGGAGTTTTTGGTTTTGACATTTCTGATGTGTTGGCAGCCAAAGAGGAAATTCAAGTAACGGAATCAGAGCTTGAGATGTGTGACATTGCGTTGGAACAAATTTGAAAGCAAAAAGTAGAAGCCAAAGAGCAAGTTGCAGTGGCATGAAGACAGTTGGAGGTGGCACAAACTGAGCTTGGAGAAATTGATTATCAGTTGTCTGGTCTCTTGGAAGAGCGCAAGAAATTGTTTAGTGGAATAACAGTCTAGAGAAATGATAAGCGCCAAGGATAGACCCTTTGTCATATAAGTGTTTGATTTGTGATAAATTGTTATTTCATTTCTGTTACAAAAGAGACTACAAAAAACAGACCATAATGCATATAATAGAAACCAAGACTCGCCTATGTTCTTACAAATAGCAAAACAGGGCTTAAACTCTCATGTATGCATAAATTTGGCCTTATATTTGATGCATGATCCATTTCGGTTGTTGAGACTGACCAATGAAACCATATTAGATGGCTTAATATTTTAATTGATAGACATCATTAATATATCATTCTCAGCTTTTATTATCATTTAATTTCCTGACACAATTATTAGAAGAATAAGAATGCTTTGGAACAACTATTATTTATACATGTATCAAAGATGAATATTTATATATGTAAACTGATGGACCTTCGTAATAGCAATAAAAAACAATAATTTTTGAATTGAATGCACCAAATAGAACATGTATAGGACTTTTTATTAACAAGCTGCTACATCTGAAGAAGCTATAATAACTTTAACTAACCCATTCGAAAATCTAGAGTTGGCCAAAATTTTTGGGGAAACAATACAAATTCTAGAGGGTATTTTTTTTTTAAATTTCAAATTTATTATGTGAATATAATAAAGAGAAAGTAATTCATTAACTTGTATCTTTTGATGTTGCATGTTAGGATCGGATTTGACTAAGAGGGGGGATGAATTGGTCTAATAAAAATTTTTCTTTGAAGTCTGACTTGGAAAAAAAAAATGAATGGATGCCTCATGAGCAAGCTATCTTAACAAAAATTGTCAACAAATGTTTTTTTTTTTTGCCAACAATTGTCAACAAATGTTAAGCCTTTAGCTCGGTTAGGATCTATTAACTTGGGTGAAACTCATGTGTTAAGGCATGCAATACCATGAAAATGTTTATTAAATATACATTTTCTGCAAAAAGAAATCATTTGGGTCACGTCAAATCACAACACTACAACTACATGTTCAAAAGTTAATTTTTAGATAATGTTATGATTGGATAATTTTCATTTGATAACTTTTTTTTTGTATATCTTATGCTTTTTTTTATTTGTTCAATTATAACAATATGGTGACAAGGTTTCACTGAAATGTGATGATGAATTTGTATCGATATTAATAGGAATTGAATTGCTTCTTTTTTTTCTTTTTTTTTTTGGAAACGCAAAGGAATTAATTGATGAGTGAAGAAGCAAAAGAATATAAAATACAAGACATCGATAATGTCGAAACATGTTCTTGACTTTTGCAATCTTCAAAGTAATAATCTTGAGGAACAAAAAGTTGAAGACTTTATTCTATATCTTTGCATGCAGAAGCCTATCATAGTTGTTCAAATTACATATATATGATTGTGAGGAATTAGTAAATGTAGCTGAAGATGATTCTAATGATCATCATTATATGAACTATAACTCATTTTCCCCAAAACTGGAGTATCTAACTCTATGAAATTGCGACAAGCTGTAGTTTATATTTCCTCTCTCTCTTTTTGGTACTGATCTTCAAAAATTGTAGTTTTGATTCTTTATTGTGATTTTCCCCTTTTATTTCTTTTGATAAAGTACTTCTTATTCCTAACGTTTTCCAAATTTCAATATCGTTGTCTTCGTTTTGTTGTCCCCACCACGTGCCATGCTTATCAATGTAGCCAACTATACAAATTTCTTTCACTCGTCGCTACTTTTATATTTCAATTGACGATTGGAATTACAATCCCATGGAGCCAGTTATGTAAATTTACTATTTGTTAATTTATCACCTGCTATACTCCAAGTAATTAATATGAATCCCAGCAAAAGAATTGATTAATAATCAATTAGTCTGAATTTTCTTGCCAACTATTCATAATTAACGAAAAATAGAGAAGACAATTAAATGACTTCTTGTGTGTTTGATTAAGTGACAGCAAGAAAGTTGAATTGAACATAATACCTTTGTTTAAAAAAAAAAAAAGAACTTCCATGAGAATTAAATCGATTTGTAATTTCGCTGCTTTAATCAACAGAAGAATCTACTTGGAGTTATCTTCGAAGCCAAGATGATGATGATGAAGACGAACATTCCACCATTATCAATAATGACTCTAGGCTCAACTTCACAGTAGGCTTGGCCATTGCCTTCATCATCTTCACATGAAATTATGATTTCTAAATATTATTAAGTATTACTATCTCTGGTTCTTAATAAAAGTGCCATTTAACATTTTTTGGGAGATTAAACATTCAATATAGCTGAGTTTCTTATGAGACAATCATTGAGCCTGCAAAATATAAGGCATATGAGACTTTTCAATGTTCAAAATTAAAGTCATTGTTCAGTTTATCTATTGCTGCCACAACCATCACGTTGGAGACGTACTCATCGCGGGTTGTCGATAATTGAAGAATAACAAATGAGGCAGAGGATGATGACCATCATCTCACTGGCACCTCCATCTTCCCAAATGTACAGAGGCTCAAATTCATGACTTGCAGAAAGTTGGAATTTATATCTCCATCCACTCTTTCTGGAGGTCTTCAAAAAGTTAAAATCCATAGAAGTTTCCCTAGTTGATGAACTGAAATACTTTTTCGGAAAAATATGATGATGAAGAGTGTGTATCCAATGAGAATGAAAACAAGCCTCACATTCGTCTTCCTGCGTTGGAACAACTATCCCTTCAGTCTGTACCAAATACAATCAGCATTGGTATCAACAAATATTCACTGGAATGCCTATCTCCACTTGCTGTAGGGGCACCCAAAGGTACTTAGCACGGTCTTACTTGTTATTTTATTGCATGTTAATGCTCTGATTTCTATCGTGAAAAGATACTCTTCCATTTATTCTTTCTTAGAGTACCTTCAACTTTTAACATGTGTGTGTGTGTAACATTAATATAAGGGTTATGCAGGTTGCTGTTTTATGTCAAAATGTAATTTATTAATATTTTTATACTTTATAAATATTATATATAACGAATGATCATTGTTAATAGTTTTTTTACTTTACATTATTTCACAAAAGTAGTATGTGAGTGTTCGTGTTTTGTGGGTGAGTGTGGGTATATCTATCTCACACGTACAAAAGATAGAGATAGAGATAGAGAACAAAATTTTAAAATTTTGGCTCCAAACAAATAAAACTACTTCAAAAAAATATGTATGTGTATTAATTTCTGTCAGAAATTAACCCATATCAACACATGCAATATCATCAAATTTCTCATATATAGAATCTAATTTTCCTCAAAAATAAAATATCTGGCAAGTCAAACTGCTGCATTTAATATTGAAAAGTTAATTTTTGGATCTTGTTATCATTAGATAATTTTTACCGATTGTAATAAAGTTTTTAGATATTTGCAAACGTATTATGTATATTATGCATTTTTTTTCCTGTTAAAATGTGACTAATTGGGGACAAGGCTTTACTAAAGTTAGATGTTGAATTTGTACTGATATTAATCGGAACTGAATTGCCTGTATTAAAAAACTTGTAGGAAATTAAGAAGTATATACAAAAGTCTAGAGTTTCTTTTTCCTTTCTCTCTTTGTGGTAGTCTTCAAAAGCTAACATCTTTGAGCTTCATATTCATTTCCCTGCTTTGGAAACACTATCACTTGGACATGTACTAAACAATATTTGTGAGAAAATATCGCCTGAGCTTTTTGTCTCTACAAAGCATTAAATTATTGTGGGATCTTCAATAGTTTAATGGAAGATCTTTTCTAAATTCGATGGCTTATTTACAAGGAATAAAATTGGATGTGAAAGTTTCAAAGGTAACACATTGGACTTATTGTTCTATGATATGCATTCCTCTGTTCATTTGGCTCTTGTTCTTAGACATTATTCTTCTTCGTTTTCAACAGATTTCTGAACATTCAAACTTGAACATCAAGTTAGAACATATTTTCATGCACAAAAGTTTCTCATGTCAAGACATGAATTTACTAATTTTTTATACATAGAAATTTACAATTTAGTTTTCAGTCATAAAAATTCGGTTTGTGTCAGTGTGTATGTGTGTGTGTAAATACATGTCTTTCATCAAATTCTTATAGAAGATGTTAATTAACAAACTAGTAGTTTAAAAATTTAAAATTTCTAGTAAATACTAATGCACCACATGTTTATCAGTAGGAACAATACTTCTAATGAATATCTAAACATTATAAGATTTAGGGCTGATAATATAATTAAGCATAACCCATGGCATTGGGAACAAGGTTTTGAAGAGAACTATGCAGGAGATGATGTCGTGACTGCAGTTCAATCAACTATTTCAGATTCAAGGAAATGATCATCAGGATCAATTGATATTCTCTCAATAAAAGATTTTGTATTAGTAAGTTTGTTGCCTTTATTTGTTAAATATAGCAATTGAAGTACTCTGTTTGATGATTTTATTCTTGTTTTGCAAAAGTTAGTTTGTATGCTCACATGTTGATGTCTGTTTGATTATCGCTAAGGAAACAACAAAAGGAATTGATGAAGAAGCTACAACCACAGTCACATCAACATGAAAACTCCATTCATAAAAGCACATGTATGTGTTTTGAGCTCTAACACAATCGTAAGCAACAACTCATTTTCAAAGAGAACCAAATAAAAACAACTACATTTTTTTTTTCCATTTTGTTCTACGTAGATTGTTAAAGAAACAGAAGATTACTCAAAGGAAGCTGAATCAAGGAAGCTTATAATGAAATCGATCCTTCCCAAAGTCATTCTTTCCCTCCATCGCTTTTCTTTACATGATCATTATACATTTTTCTGTTTTATTTGAATCATCTGTTAAGTTTCTTGGCTGTGATAGAATCACAAATTGCTGATGCTGGAACTACTTCACCTCCTAAATTGGGAGTTTGTGAAATATTCCAACTTATGGAGCTCGAGGATGGTGAAACAGCTTTACTTGCTTAAGCACTTGAACGGTATCCTCAACTATTGCTACCTCATGAACATCGCTCGCAACGTATGATAGCTTGCTCGTATTGGGTTCTAGTTGATATTTTGGTGGCGATGGCAACCAAGACTCCTTATATCATCACAAGTTCAGAAAAGTCAACCTTGGAGGCTAACTTATGTGATGCAACCTTGCTTGGGTTTGACAAAGAGTGGGTTGACTCGGTTGTCTAGAGTTTTTGGTTTCGATCGACATGTCTAATGTGTTGGCAGCCGAAGAGGAAATTCAGATGAAGGAGGCCGAGTTTGAGACGTGTGACATTACATTGGAACAAGTTCGAAAGCGAAGAGTAGAAGGCAAAGAGCAAGTTGCAGTGGCACGAAGACAATTGGAGGTGGCACAAACTGGGTTTAGAGCAATTGATTCTCAATTTTCTGGTCTCTTGGAAGAGTGCACGAAATTGATTAGTGGAATAACAGTTTAGAGCAATAATAAGTGCCAAGGACAAACCCTTTGGCATATAAGTGTGTGTTTGATTTGTAATACATTGTTGTTTCAAAAAAGACTGGAAAAAGCATACCATAATGCATATGATACAAAGCAAGACTCGCCTATGTTCAAACAAATAGCAGGACAGGGTTTAAACTCTCATGTATGCATAAATTTGGCCTTATATTTGATGCATGATCCATTTCGATTGTTAAGTCTGACCAATGAAACTATACTAGATCGCTTCATCGTTTAACTGGTAGACATAATTAATATATCATTCTCAGCTATTATTATCATTTAATTTCCTGACACAATCATTACAAGAATAAGAATGCTTTGGAACAATTATTATTTATACATGTATCAATGATGAATATTTATATATATAAACTAATGGACCTTCATAATAGCAATAAAAAAACTGATTTTGAACCGAATGCACCAAATAAAACATACATTGGACTTTTTATTAGAAAGCCTCTATATCTGAAAAGGCTATAATAACTTAACTAACCGATTCAAAAATCTAGAGTTGGCCAAGATTTTTGGGGAAACATTAGAAATGTTAGAGGGTTTTTTTAAAAGATTCAAATTTGCTATGTGAATGATGTTGCAGAGTAAGGAGGACCCAACGAAGGAAATTGAATCCAAGGAGCCTAACCACAATTGAGAAGGACATATTTGCATGTAAGTTGATGGATTGCTTGACTATTTTCAACATGATAGAAGGTTCATTTTTAAACTTATAGCATATTCAATGCTTCTTCTGATGTCAATAACAACAAATGCACACTATATATTAAGTATCAATTTTGGTTTCATTATTTATAAATGGGCTAGGATTCAAAAAAATCCATAAATTTTCATTCAACTTTTAAAAGTTTATAGATACTTTTGCACTTGGAAAAAGTTTATGGTGTTGGATGCATATTGAATATAAGTTCACAGGTACTTTTACACTTTATCCCTTTATAAACTAACATGCTCATAATAAAGAATTAAATATTTTTTTTGTTAAAATAGAGAAGCAGGCAATAATTGTTTGAAGTTAAAAGTACACAAACCTCTCACCTAGGGCAACTTTTTAGTTCTATGTTTTACTATAATTCAGAATTATACAGAAATATAGATCAGTTCAAAATGGCCCATTTATCTAGATGTGCTTCTAAAAAGGAGTTACTTATTATTAAATGGAAAGATAAGTTCAATCAATCCATGAAGTTGCTTTCTTTAACATTTGATGATGATGTGGGTTATAATTAATGTATCCAGGTAGTGATTTTGAGGTTGCATTATTATGAAAAAATATGATTGCTTAACAATTACCACTCTTTTGTGATGCAGAGAGTATTGATGTCATCAGAAGCTCTGTTAGCTGATTTATCACCAGGAAGCTTACCAGCAGCATCAATTACTACTCCACAAGAGGAGTTGTCATTAGTCATTGATTATTGTGTTACGGTTTTTCTTTATTTAGTATTAAGAATATACTAGGTGGCTAAAAGGAAATGTATTTTTTACCCTCTCACTGCTTGTTTTAGGATTTGACAAAGAAAGAGTCAAGAAATGGAACAATCATGACAAATCAGAAAGCATTTGCAGAAAAGAGATCGATTGCATACTTGAACTCTTCACAAAATATTGAAGCTAGAGCCTAATGATTATAATTAAAGAACCTAACATATGTTTCTGGTACTCATGCAGGGAATTGGAAATATTCAAGAGGACACTACAACTGTGAAAGCTAAAATAGATACATCATTTATTCACAAGCAAAGGGCTCACAATCCAATTCATCAATAATGGTAAGTTTTATTCATGAAGTTTAACTCATTTACATCATTATAAATCAATATCAACATATCTACACCATATATATTGTGTCGACCTGATTTTCATTTTTAAATCATAATTAAAGGACCTAACGCTTGTATATCTATTGGTACTTGTGCAGAATGTTGAAAGTATCCAAGAAGAGACTGCAAAAATGGAAGCTAAAATAAAGACTTCCTCCATTTATTCACACTTAGAGGACTCAGCCAGGTCCATCTACGATGGTAAGTTTTGAACATATAAGTCCAAATACCAACCATCATTTGTTACTTCTTTGTAGATCAATGCCAGAAAATTAATTAAATCTACACACACACACACACACAAATTTTGCTACAAAAGGAATATTCTCATGAAGGACAGCACAAGCGTTCATGATGTTATTCCCTCTTCCCATCAACGTAAGCGTCTTTCTTGCTGTGATGATTTCACATTCTCTATCACTGATGCACTAACTTTCTTGGATCTATACATGTCAGAATCACAAACTGTTGTTGCTGGCCTTTCTTCTTCAACGTTAGAGACTGGTGAGATCTCAGAACTTGTGGAGTTAAAAGATGGTGAAGCATCTTTGCTTGCAAAAGCATTGAAACTATATCCTCAACTAAGGTTGTCTCATGGACAACGTACACGCACAGTAATAGCTTTCTCCTATAGAGTGCTCATTGATATCTTGCTCATGCTGACAACCAAGACCCTTCGTATTGCTACAACGGTTGACAAATTGACCTTAGAGGAAAACTTGGGTACTGCAAAATTCTTAGGTTTCGACAAAGGGTGGATTGAGTCAATTCGAGACAAAGTTTTTGGCTCTGACACGTTTGATGTGACGGAATTGGAAGAAGAAATTCAAGTAATGAAGGCAGAGCTGGAGACATGTGACATTACATTGGAGCAAGTTCGAAAGCAAAGAGTAGAAATCAAAGAGAAAATTGCAGCTGTGATTAGAGAGTTTGAAGCAGTTGATTCTCAGTTGGGGCATCTCATGAAAAGTTAATAAAAAAGGTGATGGAGTTTAAAGGAATATTGAGTACCCAGGACAGACCTTTTGGCATGTAGTTGCCTTTGATTTGTGCTTTGTTATTTCATTTTTTATTCTAAAACAACAGAAAAGCAGTAAACCATAATGTACAAGATCAACATTTTCCCAAGTTCAATAAAGTAATTGGGACTTCAGAATTTTGAATTGTCATGATGTATGGATAATTTGGCCTTTTTATTGGTGTCTAACTATTAGCTCTAATATCATCAATCATTTGTTTTGATAGTTTGAAGGAAAGATTTATCATAACCATTTATTCAAAAAGAATATCATAACCAGGTCAACAGTCCATCATAATTTTTTATTTATTCTTGTTATTTATTTACTAGCAAATAAATTACACTAAACCATCTCGAGAAAATCAATGTATTATATAAAATTAATTTAGAATGAATCATGAATAACAATACTCAATTTCCTTTTTTATTTAGCGCATAAATTACAATAAACAACCCCCACTTTATGCTCGTACTTAATTATTGCTATAAGGTTAGCAATACTATATGACAGTCAATATTGGACTTTAAAATAACAAGATGAGCATATAGTTGGTGGCCGAAATGAAGATGTTAAGATAGATATGTGGTAATAATAGAATGGACAAGATTCGTAATCACCAAATATATAGATGAGTTGGAGTGACATCTTTTAAAGCAAAAATAATAGAAAATCGATATTCATGTAAAGTTAACTTAAAAGATATACCATCTAGTTTTATTTATAAGTAATAAGATCCAACGCACAAAAGATGCAGTCCAGTATACTTAGGTCCAACGCCCACATCTCAGAACCACCACGCAGGATATTTGTCTGATACGTGTCATCACCTTGTGTGTCTCTACTACCTATAAATACATTGTAATCCTTCACTACTATGGCAAGATACTAGTGAATATTCAATACAATCAAATTTATCCTTTCTCTTTCCTCCCTAATGGTTTTAGTCATGCACATATATATACATATATAACAATTTTTCTTTATCTAAAAATTTAATGCATTTTTTTTATTTTTACTTTCAATTAATTGCACATCACTCTCATTTTTTTCCTCACCCATTTTCTCTTACTCAATAAAAATAAGGGTATGCTTGAAAAATAATACTATTTTTTATACATTCATTGCTATTCAATAATTATAACTGTTCTTATTAAAAAATAATTGTAACTGGGCTTCCTGACCATGAATGCGAATGAGAGCAGTGGAACGGTTTCACCCTCGTCAGAGGAGACGGATGTGCTGGAACGTAGTAGAAAGAAGGTCAGGAAAGGGGAAGGCCAGGTGGTTATGGGCAGAGCTGTAGTACCACGGGTGGAGGACTGGATGGAGGCGGAGGGGAACAGTGGGGAGGAGGAGAATGAAGAAGCAGGAGGGAAGAGGGGAACCCCCAAAAAGACGTATAAGCAGGCTTGTGGCGGTGCTCATGGGATGGAAGAGGATGATGAGGAGGACCAGGATGCCTGGTGGTTGGATGACGGTTGGAAACGACGGGTCAAAGTGGACCAAACTGTGAAAGGTCCCAGTATCACTCTTCTGCCGGAGTTCCGTGCCAAACTTACCCAAAAATAGAAGCAAACGCTTTTTGTAACAGTGCTTGGTCGTATGGTGCGTGAGGATCAGTTGCATTTGAAGTTAAATAAATTATGGGGTGATGTAGAAACGGTGGATATTGGTTCTGGTTTTTTCCTGGTGAAATGCCGCACACAAGAAACATATGAGTTGGCACTGACTGGAGGACCATGGTTGATGTTTGATCACTATATTAGCGTTCAACCCTGGAAAGCAGATTTTGATCCGGAGGATGAAGAAATAACTTTTGTGGCTGCATGGGTCCGAATTTTGAAACTTCCTCTAGATTATTATGATAAGGGGATCTTATACGTCATTAGCAACCAATTGGGTCAGGTGCTGAAGTTGGATACGAATACTATGAGGAGAACCAAAGGACGCTTTGCTCGTATATGTGTTCAACTGGATTTGACAAAACCCCTAATACCATGTATTATGGTAAATGGAAAAGAGAAGAAAATTGAGTATGAGGGCCTCCATCTCATCTGCTTTAAATGTGGGAAATATGGCCATGACAAGGAGCACTGTAATCATGTTGCTGGAGGTCAAAAAGAAACTAATGGCAATATAGGAGAGGGCTATGGAGCTGTGGAACATGGAGCCAATTCTGAACCGGAGTCGACCTACGCGTGGCTGGATAGTGGTTCAGAGAAGTTGGAGAGGATGACGACCGGACTACGTTGACGGAAAGGTACGAGATGCTCGCCGATCTTCTCGCCATCCAAAGACGCAATCCTCAGGATCTCGTTTTGCTGCGCTAGAGACCGTTGCTCTGGAGGATTCGGTGCTGAGTTTGGAGGAGAATAACCAGCGTCATTCTCGTGTGCCTTTATTAGTTTCCACTAACGGTAATAAGCAATGGGTCAAACATAATAAGGGGCATGAGAGTATTGGGCCTAAGATCACCGGCCCAATGCATAGGGAACAAGTCCAAAGCTCCTTTGTTGACTATCTTGAAGCTAAGAAGAGGTGGAGTGAAGTGGGCCAAGGGGAACAAGAGTCCGGCAGGCTAGGAAAAAATGTACTGGAGGCAGGTTTACTAGAAACAAAATTCGAAGTGAAGGGGGCAGAGCGGCAGGAATACAGTGAGAGGGAACGCTCGGTTCTTGTAGCAAATAGTGTTGACATAGAGGAAGGTGGTAACCCTTTTGACCCTGGAGATCCATCACCCTCGTCCCATAATGTACAACCCAACCCTCCACCAAGTATTAGAGGGATAAAGCCACGGGACCACCCAGAGGGGGACGTGAATATGGCAGAGAACCAGTACTAACTGGTGTGCTAATCTTTATATTCCTGTTATCAGTTTTTAATGAAGTGCATTGTTTGGAATTGCAGAGGAACTGGTGCTAAGTACTTTCCTTCCATGATAAAGGATATGACCCGGTTTTACGGTATTGACTGCCTCGCCCTTCTTGAAACAAGAATGGGGGATGAACGTGCATGTAGGATAGCTGAGAAACTTGGATATGAGCAGTATGAAGTAATTGATGCCATAGGCTTTAATGGTGGGATCTGGTTTCTATGGAATCACCAAGTGAAGAGTGTCTCAATCCTGATTAAGCACCCCCAGTACCTTCATGTCTCTCTAGCGGATCAATCTGGAAGACTATGGCTCTTGACGATTGTTTATGCATCCCCAAACCCATCCATTAGGAGAACCCTATGGCAGGAGTTACAGGGTATTCGAAGTACAGTTTATGGACCTTGGTTGCTTATAGGCGATTTTAATGCAACTCTCTCTCATGACGAATGTTTTTCATCAGCGGCCATAGGGACCCCTCGGGATAAGGCTTTTATTGATTGGTTTGAGAATATGGGTTTATGTGACCTGGGCTTTTCAGGTCCTAAGTACACGTGGCAGCGTAAAGAGTGTGACACACGTTTGGATCGAGCTCTGGCGAATAATCAGTGGATAATGCGTTTTCCTGAATCCAGTGTTATTCACTTACCTCAACTAAAGTCTGACCACATGCCTCTCTTGGTGAAACTTTCGCTTCAAGGACATCAAAGGAAAAGTGAACGCCCATTCAGATTTATAGCATCTTGGGTTCTTCATGATGATTTTGAGCGACTTGTCAAAGAGAACTGGGATGGGGATGCAGAATGGCAGGAGAATACAGCTCAAATTGCCCAAGCTTGCTTTAAATGGAATCGGGAGGTGTTTGGTTTTAAACCGAAAGCGGAGAATCCTGAAGCAGTTAGATGGCATTAATAAAGCCATTGCAAGGAACAATGGCCATAATGATCTCCTTTTACTTCAACGTCAACTGTGGCAAGAACTGGAGCAGACACTCGTCCAAGAAAACTTTATGTGGGCTCAAAAAGCGTGAGCTGACTGGTCTGTCTTAGGAGATAAAAATTCAAGATACTTTCACCTAAGAGCAAACGGGAGACGTCGAAGAAATCACATTGAAACCATTCAAGATGAGTCAGGTCAATGGATATATGAGCAGGCACAAATAAAGGAATATGCTACTAATTATTTTGCTTCTCTCTTCACAGAGGAACATGACCAATGGGAACAAGTGGTGTGTCAATATGGCTACCCGTCGCTTAGTAGTGCACAATTGCAGCATTGTGGTAGTCCAGTTTGTGATGCTGAGATTAAGGAAGCTCTCTTTGATATGGGTGCATTGAAAGCGCCTAGGCCAGACGGACTAAATGCTCTATTTTTTCAAAGTCAGTGGCATATTGTAGGCCCTTCCATCATTTCACGTGTGAAACGTATGTTTACCCATCCTGAGGAGATTGAAGAAATTAATGGGACTCTAATTGTATCAGCTTGTGCAATGTGATCTATAAAGTTATTACAAAAATTGTGGCAAAGAGGATTAAGAGCTTCCTGTCAACAGTTATTAGTCCTTACCAAAGTAGTTTTGTTCCGGGACGAACTAATACTGATAATATTATTGTGGCCCAAGAGGTAATCCATAGTATGAAGAATATACGTTCGAAGAAAGGAATGATGGCAATTAAGATCGACCTTGAGAAAGCATACGATCGTGTCAACTGGGGGTTTCTTAGGGATTGCTTGAGTGAGCTGAAGCTTCCAGATAATATTGTTCAGGTGGTTCAGCACTGTGTGTCATCGTCCTCCATGCAGCTACTATGGAATGGAGAGAAACCAGACATGTTTCGTCCATCCCGTGGAGTGCGTCAGGGAGATCCCATTTCTCCTTATTTGTTTATCTTGTGCATGGAAAAGTTAACCCACTATATCCAACAAAGTATTGATGAAGGCAAGTGGCAACCGATTAGATTGAATAAAGATGGTCCTCCTATCTCCCATTTAATGTTTGCTGATGATATTATGATCTTTGGAGAAGCATCTATGACACAAGTCCTGGCAATTAGAGACTGTCTCTCACGTTTTTGTACAGGTTCAGGTATGAAGGTGGATGAGCAAAAATCTAGAGTTTTTTTCTCCCCTAACACTGATTATTACAGGCGTACGGAGTTGAGTAGGGTACTGGGTTTTACTCTCACGGATGATCTTGGGAAGTATTTGGGGGTACCTATTCTGCACAAGAGGGTCACGAAGGACACCTTTAATGAGGTGGTGGATAAAGTAGATAAGAGACTTGCGGGATGGAAGGCAAATTTATTATCTCTGGCAGGTCGTAATACCCTTATAGCCTCAGTCACGTCAGCCATTCCCAACTATATTATGCAAACAGCCTCACTGCCAGCTAGCACGTGTGATCAGTTAGAGAAGAGGAACCGGGACTTCCTTTGGGGTTCTACGACGGAACGGCAACGGGTTCATCTGCTAAGCTGGAACGAAGTCTGTCAGAATAAATCCAATGGAGGACTTGGTATACGGCATACCCACCTGCAAAACAAGGCGTTCCATATGAAACTTGGCTGGCAGTTAATCAAACAAAGAGACACTTTATGGGTCCAGGTTGTTCGGAGCAAGTATAACTGCGGAGGAGATATGGTTCCAGCCATTACAATGCGTAAGCCAGGGTCAAACACGTGGGCAGGTATCAAGGCGACATGGAGCGTGTTTGAGAAAAACCTCCAATGGAATGCGGATCGTACAAATATACAATGGAAAGGTACGAAGGATGGCTCTTTTACTGTTCGTTCGGCATATAATCTGCTAAATAAAAGACAGGAACCAAATGATAACATCTGGAGGAGAATTTGGAAGCTTGTGGTGCCACAACGTTGTAAATCCTTTGCATGGCTACTTTATCATCAGAGATTACTGACCAATGAGGCTCGGAAAAGGAGGAAAATGACAGAGGATGACAAATGCTACTATTGCTCTCACACCATTAAGGATATCCTACATGTGCTTCGGGATTGCCCAGAAACAAACACCTACTGGAGACGGATCATTCCACCGAAACTCCGAGGCTCGTTTTTCAAGACAGATGCTTCATCCTGGATTAGACTAAATATTCGTTTCATTGACCCTGCGTCGAATGTAAACTGGTCGGAGATGTTTGTTGTGTCATGTTGGCTATTATGGAAGCGGAGAAATATCAAAATTTTCGAGCACTGGGGGATGGAAAATGGGGCGTTATTAGCCCAAGCACTAGCAACCATTGAGACGATACGGCAAACCAGTTACAAGTTACGAGGAACTAATGCGCAGGGAACCTCAGGTTGTGTCCACGCTAGCAACTGGACTGCGCCAGAGGAGGGGTGTTTTAAGGTTAATGTTGATGGATCCTGGAATCAGATATCTGGAGTGGCAGGGTCGGGTGGCGTGATCCGAACAAGGGAAGGAGTGAGTATAGTTGGGTTCATGCATCGATTGACGAGGGGCGATTACCTTACGGCCGAACTTTGGGCGTGCCTATTGGGACTTAAACAGGTGTGGGAGCTTGAGCTATCAAATATTGTTCTTGAGATGGACTCGGAGGAGGTGGTGATGCTTATTACTAGTGGATGCAAGGATTCTCACTATGAGTGCTAGGTCATTTGAGAGATTCAATGCATGATGCACAGAGATTGGGTAGTCCAGGTTCAACAGGTAGCGCAAGGTGCAAATGAGGTAGCTGATTTTCTGGCCAAAAGGGCCCTCACATGTGCCCCTGGATATCATCCCTTTACTGGTAGTTTTTCTGAAATGGATGTCTATTTAGCAAGAGACATCCAGCCACCTAGAGTTTAATTTGCTTTCCTTTTGTATCAAAAAAAAAAAATTGTAACTGTCCTTTTTCATACCATGCCCTTCTTTAATTTTGATTGTCCCCATCACAATAGAAAAACTGTTTTTTTTTTATTTCAAAAGGTAAGCATGTAGCATGAAAGTTCTAAAAACTACTCATTAGAAGAAAATAATTTCCCCGCAAAAGATTTATCTCTCAAGAAACTCTCTCGTTAAATGTAAATAATTTCGTATGTTAAACATCAATGTGGGCTAGTCCAGCGTCCCTCCTACGCCAATATATTAACAAATTGGAGAATCTCCAATCTCTTTATCTTACATTTTATACCTATTAAAATAATTATTTTCAAAAAATACAAATTAAAAAATTAAATTTGGAGCTCCCTTGATCGTTTGGGTAATTTATCATTGCAATGAGCACAAATGATCTAATATGAACTGTACAAATATAATGATAAATAGTCAAGCTTATTCAATGAGCTATTATTCCTTCAATTCCTAAATATAAGACTTCATTTGATAATGTAAATTGTACTATAAACAGAGTATAATATGCAAAATCTGAAGAAGTAATTTTCCCCCCAAAAAAATTGTAGCCATGGGCACTGCAGTACTTATCACTGCCATGGGCACCGCCCTTTCTATCTCCTCTTTTTTGCTCCGTTCATCCATTAATTGTTGGGGAAAAAATGCCCATTAATTACCCAACTTCTTCAAAAAAAAATTGCACAGAACACTCTTAAATGATAAATATCCCAATGCAGATTGCCAGCTACACACACACACTAGTGTCAGTTATGTACCAACTTTTTAGCGTGTCATTTTTTTTAATCAATACAGCATGTCATATTAATTGCTTTTAAGGATAAATCTACTTTTTAATCCCTATAATTTATTCCCATTTAGATTTTGATCTATGAAATTTAAAAATAGTGGCATGAAGTTTAAAAAATAGAAAAAAATTCGAAATAAAATAGTAATCTATAAATTCTCATTCAAAACAAATTTTTTGTATAAATCTTTCATTACAAATTTTTTTACAAAAAATCAAAACAAATATAATGATTCAAAAGTTATGATTAAAAAGGAAATTATAAAAATATACTTTCAATATTGTTTAAAGTAAACTGAAAAATTAGAAGTTGAAATCTCAATAATTCAAGAAGTCGTAGATTTTGGTATCAGGGTGAAAAATATTTAGGAGTTTGTAATTAAAAAATTGGTACACACATACATGTTTTCAATTTTTGTTTTTAATAACAACATTGGTATTATGGTCTTTTTGACAATATTTATAAATATCTAGTAAAGCATATATGCCTTATTAGATATTTAATAAAAGTATAAAATATAAATTAGAATTTGTGTATTTCGATTGGATTTAATAAGAATTTCAAATTCAACTATCATAGAGAAATAATCATCATATAGAGGATTTAGTTATCATTTCAGATCTTATAATTATCTCAAAACTTTAAATATGTTGTGAGAATATATATAAATATAGATGTCCATAGAACACTTTTGATTCCTCTTAGCATTATCTCCCCCTAAATGCCAAATTCCATAACCTCCCTAATGAATTGCTTGAGAGGAGTTTCTAATGATTATTGTCATTACTTTGTTCTTTATAGCATTGTAACCATAGCATTAGACTTTAAGGGTTTGAGGCCTATAAATAGGTCATGTACAAGGTGTTTGAACACACATGAAATGAGATAGACTTCCTTGCTTCCTCTCTCAATTTCTTCTTCCACTCTCTTCTTCTACTTCTAAACTTTTCTCATTTTCTATCACGTTATCAGCACGAATAGTTCTAACAAAGATTATGGATGTTTCAATCATTGGACATAAGAATGAAGATACATGCCTCATAGACGGTGCAACAACACACATTATACTTAAAGATAAAAGATATTTTTCTCATCTAACAATAAGAAGTGCAAGCATCAATACTATAGCGGGTAATACAAAATTAATTGAAGGCTCCGGAAGAGCAATGTTAACCTCTGGGATCACATGTCATTTTAGTGCATTTTCCTTATGTTTTTATGCATTTTTGGTTCTATTATACATGATTTGAACATTCAAAGTTAGGAAATGCACATGAAGTTTGTTATTGCTCATTATTGCTTAATTGTGCATATTTTGGCTCTTATCCTTACTCATTACGAGCTTATAGATTTTATTATATTGCAAGGTATATTTTGGTAGAAGACGGATTTAGAGACCAAAGCTGTTCGAAATCACATTTGGAAATTCAAAGAGGAAGAAATGGAGGTCAACTTATGGGTAGAATGCATTAATTTGATGTGAAGAACTTATTTTCCAGAGGCAAAACGAGCTGCGGCGCACTTATCCTGGCTACGGCGAGCTTGAGACCCGAGAGGAACTCAGCTACAGCTCAAAACAGTTCGGTCGCGGCCCAGTTTTGACAGCAAAACGCACAGCATCAGTAATGAGCCAAAAATCGGATTTTTTAGGTTTTTAAGGCAAGGACCCGATGAAACCCGACATTCTGGACATTTGGGGTGCATTTGGGAGCTTCTTGGTGTGCTAGGGCATGGATTTTGGTGGAGATTGAAGTTGGGTTTGAAGTTTGGAAGAGATTTTGGCTTCATATCTTGGTTCTTCTTCTCCATTCTCCTTTCCTTCCCTCTTATTCTTGTATTTGTGCTGGTATATGTATATTTTGCTATGGCTCTCTTGAACATGAGTGGCTAAACACCTTGCTCTAGGATTATTTTGAACCCTTGTATGGATTAACTCTTAAATACTCCTCTCCTTTTGTGATTAATGATATATATGTGTTCATTTTACTCTTTACTTAGTGCTTCTAAATGTTTGATCACCATTTAGATGT
>QFDD01001038.1:0-25841 GCA_006871305.1 Vachellia collinsii
GGTAAAGACATAAATTTTATTTTTTTCTTTAATTATACCTCTAACTAATCTTTATTAAACTCACGAATTTTTATTAAAATTAGTATGCTTTTGATAGTAACAACTGACAAGACCCTCCCTTGTGGACAATAATTTTTTCAAGGAAGTGAATTCTTCGAAAGGTCCAAAAAATTAAAATAAGAAATTCATATGGCAATAATAATTTTTATATTTATATTTCAATTTATACTACTATGACACCAGCACAGGGACCTCCCTCTAGCACAGTTGGTAAAATTAAATAATAAGTGCAGTGAAGAAAAATTGCTTAAGTAATAAGCCATGATCAATTTACCTAATTATCGCAACAAAATAACTAATAATATGCCGTAGCCATTAATTAAGTCTTAACACTCACTCAACAGTAACCGTGAATGATTACCTTGAACTCTGAAGTAGAGCTGGTAATATGGGCCCAACCCGCCAACCCATGGCGGGTTGGGTTGGGAAAATCCCAACCCATATGTAAGCGGATATTTTGAGCTCGGCCAGCCGCGGGCCAACTCGCCAACCCGCGGGTTAGCCCGCCAAGCCCGCCAACCTTTTTTTTTTTTAAAAAAATTAAAATTGTTTTATAAAAGATATGTGGATAACATTTAATCATAATGTAAACCTAATTAATATCGTATGTCTATTGATCATTTGATTAGTTTATATTTAGTTTAAATCCAATCTTATAAAGTGCATTATATATCTTTAAGTTGTATTATATAAAATTTGAATTAGATATTTTATTTTCAAGTTGTGATGTATTTTTATTAATTAAATTTATGGGGAAAAATATTTCATTTGAGGTATTGAAACAAATAAAAAAATATTTTTAAGTGTAAGTTGAAAAAATATTATGAGTAAAAAAAATATAAAAAAATTAAAATTTAAAAAAAAAAAAGTGGCGGGCTGGGTTGGGATTTTCCCAACCCATATAGATGCGGGTATTTGAGCCCGCCCCGCGGCGGGCCAACCCGCACCCTGCGGGTTGACCCGCATTACCAGCACTACTCTGAAGTATGCGTTTGGCCTTCTAGCTGAGCGAGCAGTGGGGCTGACACCAAAGACTCCCTTTAGATATTTTGAGATTGTGACTAAAAGTCAACCTATGGCAATGTTATTATCCCAAGTTTTGATAACACAGATTTCTCAATTTAATCTGATTTAAGTAAAAGTAGAGCCATATAATCAGATTTATGTAAATGATATATCTATCGATCTTATTTTTTTGCCCAATTTTTTTTTTTTTTTTGCACCAGAAACTTTTTGGATTGCATCCATTTTTGCACAAGTCAAATGGGCTCTCCGGATTGTAATATTTTCCAATGTCATGATAAAATAACGTAAATATTTAATATTCAATTGATAGTGCCACAAAAATATTACATGTAGTAGGAGAATGCATGTATTTAATAAAGGAAAACGATTCAATTATTTTAATGATGTGTAATGAGAAAACCTTTAATTCATTAACAGGGTTGAATCCAATAAATGAACCAATCCCAACTGGAAAAGATGTATGCATATGGTGCCCGTGCCTCAAATAAGTAAATCAGTACACACACATATATATAATGTAACCAATAGAACACCGAATGTGGCTATAACGGAAGCAAATATGATAATTCTGCAACAAACAAAACGTTACTGCACAAAGTATAGTTTTGTGTGGACTAACTTTTACAGAAAAATGAATTTTATCAGAAAATTCAAACTTGTTGGAAAAAAAGGTCATCGAAAGCTAAAAGCCAGGAGTTTCAAAAAAAGCACAAGCTAGTTTTGACTTCAACTTGATTTATGGAAAAACATCCATTTTGTCCTCAGGGCCATGCCAAATATAATTAAATTCAAAACGTCAGTCTATATATATATATATAGTGCTCTATACATATACACACACATAGTGCATGTTTGGGATGTCGTATGGCTCATCCTAACTGATTTCCTAGACTCAAAAAGGCCTAAAATGATGTTTATAATGGCTCTTGAGGTACAAGTATATCCAAAACATATATAAAACACGTTACATCATACTGATCGTTGATTTTTACCCTAACTTCATATATATTGCATTATTATTTAGTCTTTCTTATACATTTTCGATCTTTTTGTTGCTTGTGTGTTGTGCAGGTGGGGGCTGTCTCCATACTCTGGCAATTCCTCAGAGCAAAACTAGTGATCCCATAGTGGAACATACTGCAGGAAGGTTTGTCGTTGGTTACTTCCTTAGATGTGAGTTATTGTAGGAACATGTACGTGCTTATGGGCTTGAGCTCATCGGAAACAACTGCAAACTGCTGCACAGGGCGGTGATTCTGTATCTGAATAATGAGCCTCCGAGAGAGACGATGAAGCTACGGCGATCGATCGCTTCCAAGATGCCTATTCTGAGGTATCTCGAGATTGATTGCCATTCAATGACCACTAAGGGTGTTCCTAAAACACTATAGCAGGTTGTTCCAAGCTTGACTCTTTTAGTCTCTCTCTCTCTCTCTCTCTCTCTATATATATATATATAGTATATCCTCTTGAGTTATTGGTCGGTCGGTAACTAATGAACAATATTCTACTCTCAGACTTTTGATGTAATGCCTTGTATGCTAATATGTATTAATATTTAATCAAAGACAATGCTGGTTCTGAATAGAAATAAGTTTCCGAAGCTTACTGTACATGGGGGCCGCAGTATCACGAGCATAGATATAAACTTGTGCCTGAAGCCTCAGAATACTTTCATCATAAAGTATATGCTTACGATACCACCTTGGAGGATGAAGATTCTTATCAGGCTCCATGCTCTACAAAAGACACACACACACACACACACATATAGTATATACTTTTAGAGTTACTTGGTCTGTAATGCTTCGACTCTCGGACTTTTGATGTAATGCTGTCTGCTGATAGACATGTATTTAATTAAAGACGAGGCTGATTCGCTTGTGCTTTAATTTTCCTATCTTTCTTGTTCTACTTCTCGATGAAATCCAACCCCCCCCCCCCAATTTAATTGGAAGGGTTAATTATAATGTTCGGCATTGCAATATTACTTTTTTTTTTTTAAGAAAGAGGGAAATTATCTCAATTTGTTTACAAGTCTGACTTGTAAATGAAGTGATTGGATTTGTAGATATGCAAGTTTGACTTGCAATGCACACAATTCATCACTTGATCTTTTATTTGAGATACCATCTCGACCGGATTCATAATTCCTTACTTATATATTAAATCACTGAGTTTTGAATATTTAGTCAACTTCTAACAATATTAAAATATAAGTTTTAGCAATTCCTCTTTTAACCCTAATGTTTAAGTACGAGAAACCATTGTAAGTATAGACACACACAATGTCACCCATAAAATTGATTTGAGGCAATAGAAAATTGTTTACTCTCAAGAAAACCATCCTAGCACCTAAAACACAATTTGATTATAATAATAAATAGTCCGTGATTTATTAAATTTTATATTGTCACTGTCATATGATAGCTAGGGAAAAAATAATGAGAATCCAATTGAATTAGTTATTGGTTTACTTTCAATTTTTCTTTTTAACTACAAGAGGTATTTTAGTTTTTTTAACAATATTAAAAAATCCTTAATAAGGTCAAGATACCTAATGAAAAGATTTGTCAAAATGAATGTCTAGATTAAGATTTTTGTATTTCAACGAATTTATCTAGAAAAGTGATTTTTTTTTTTGAAGGAAAAAGTTTATTGACCATTGATGCTTCCTTTAACATTAAATATCATTATTCAAAAATAAAATTTTAAGCAAGATTAAAAACCATTTAAATTTTTTATATATTTATTTTCTTCATGCAAATACATGTTGCATTAGAAATAAACCTAGATAATATTTAACATTGGACAATATTTATGTCAAATTCATCAAGTTCTCCACACATATGACCATGTGTCTTGCTAATATTTTAACAATAGAATATATGGTCTGAACGATTTGATATAATACTTAATATATAAAAATTATCTTTAAATTAATGGTATAAACTACTTTTCAACGTGATTCATAGACTACAAATTAAACATGTGAAATGAGTTTTATGTTCGTTTACATGAATAGACAAATTGGCATATCTAAGTAAACGTGTTTGACCTAAGCATTATTGTTTAATTGATAGATATTTAAATAACTAATTATATAAATAACAAAAAAATATTAATAAATAAAATCATGGATATATGATAATTTAGTCAATCAACCTTCTCTTTGTGTTGGCGGTAGGGCTCTTCGCGCCCTTACCTCACATTTTCTTCCGCCGGCTTAGAGAGAGAAGACGAAGAAGGGCGGCCTCGCACTCTAGAGCACGCAATCCTCTACAATTCTGAACAAAAGGGATTTTCCAGGTAAATCTCTCTTCTCTTCTTTTCGGCTTTTCTTCTTTTCTTCTTGCTCGTACTAGTTTCGTTTCTCCAATCTGTAATTTCTGATATTCTGTTTCCAGTGCTCAATTACGAACATAATTTTCTTCACATTGAAGATACTTCTTTCAATAATCTATTTGCCCCCTATTTTCCTTCTTAATGACTCTAATCCTTTGTCTGGGCATGAATTTCTTTGCTCCTTTCCTTTTTAGATATTACTCAGTCTTTCTTGCATTTTTTTTTGTTTCATATACACTTCCTTTTGATTTCCCATGTCCGATTATTAGAAATTCTGTAACCTTCACAAAGTTGGTTTTTGTTTTCTCGCATATTGATTGAATAGAAGTTTAAATATCTCACTTTCAAAATTTGATATTGATGAACAACATATCACTCCGTGTATACCATTGCATTTATTTTATGCTCTTTGTCTTGTGTCTCTTTTCGTCACAATTGATAAAAAGTACATACGAAAGTTAACAAATGCTGGATTCTAACTCCTCAAACCTGTATTTACACACGCTGGTAATTCAATCATTCTGTTTATCATTTTATGTGTTGGTTAAAAAAGTTTCAATTGTGTTTGAGAAAACAGGAAGGGATACTGATGGAAGCAGAATCAGAATATCAAAGTTGGGATGAACAAATACGAGAGGCTCTAGGGCTAATCCTCAGCAGAGTGTCTCTCCAAGATAGAGTGAGTGAACCTCATTTCTATCACGAGATAGACCTTATGAAATGGATCAACTGTCCCCAGCAGCCAGACCAACTAGATCGAATCGTCCAGATGCTCATCACCAGAAGCTCTGGCTCCATCAGCAAGCTCTGTGTTTCAGGTCTCCAATCTGACTCCATCTTCACTTTCATTGCGCAAAAGTACATATCCTAACTTTGATTCGTATGTTGTTACCTAAAAGCACAGATTATATTGGTCTTTCTTATTTGGTTTTTGTTAAACTGAACAACAATGAATCTCGTTAATCAACAATCATGCATACGAGAAAACTAATCAACCCTTCTAAATGGTGATTTACTCTAATATAGTAAGGGTTATCCCACACGCCTAAATCACATGCTATGACCTCTACATATAGAGCCCATGAATGACTAACAATCTATGAAATTAACTGATAAAGTCAATATCTTATATTTCTAACGGTTTTTTTTCCTCCTATTATGCAAGGGCGGGCTGTCTCCAAACTCTAAGAATTCCCAATAGCAGCGTGAGTGATTCCGTAATGGAACAGCTTGCCAGAAGGCTTTGGATGATTTCTTTCTTAGGTGTGAGCTACTGTATGAATATAAGTGCACGTGGACTTGAGGTGATTGGAAGGAATTGCACTCTTCTGGAAGGGTTATGCAGGAACATGCATCCATGGCACACGGGAGATCATGATGAGCCTTCACGAGATGATGAGGCAATGGCGATTGCTTCCACGATGCCTAAACTCAAGCATCTTGAAGTAGCTTGCCATTGGATGACCACAGAGGGTGTTCATAAGATACTTGGTGCTTGTTTGAAGCTTGAATATTGTGATATTTGGGGGTGTGAGAATGTTGAAGCTAGAAACTTGGGTCTGCACAAGTTTTCAAGACTCACGGTATGGGGGCCAAGTGCTTATGACTGTTTTGATGGAGGAGACGGTCCGTCAGAGGCAATGGAAATAGAATGAGCATGGTATATCAAGTTATATGAGGAATTGCCAATGGCATTATAGTCTAATGGCATAAAAGCTCTTTCGTAAATGAGAAATTGCTGGTTTGATTAGCTTGTCACTTGAGGTTGTTAGGATTTGTCCCCCTGATTCAAAAAGAAGTTATATGAGGCACTCATCCGTCAACTCATGGCTGGTGGCATGGGACAACATTATTGTGATTATCAAATTAAGCTTATGCCTTATCAGGTAACTCAGACGATGAAGATTCTGAAATATATTGGTCTCCATCTCTATAAGCCACTCACTTTTGATTTGAGTTACATTGAATGGGAAGATCACTATGCGGGTAAGTCAGACAATGAAGATTCTGAAATAGCATAGCATTCAATTCATTAAAGACCATGTCTGCCTTCAGCAGGAACCAACAGAATTTCATTGAATCTCTTTATTATCTCTCTGCATTAAGTTCATAATCAAGCACATATATATTTGTAAGGGATCCATAAATCTTTCATTCTCAGATTAATACATGTCTTATTTATGGCCAATAAAAAGAAAGGAGAAGACGAGAAGAAAAGAACTAGTTGGTGGCTTTTCTAATGAAGTTGTAACATGAGAAAAGGTCGGCCAATGACACTCACAACTCAATACTCATGGATTATTAAACTTGAGACTATTTACAAATAATTAATATCACAACTCATTTCTTAAATTCTATGTTTGATAATGGAGAGAGTAATCTTTTAAATGTTTTTTTTTTGTTAAAAGTGAAACTATCATTTAAAAAAAAAAGAATTAAACATTTTACATTAAATTGTGATATTTGGCTAACAAAAATTAAATCGTTATAATCCAAGTTGCATGATATAAATTAAATATAGATATTCAAAATTCTTCCAAGTAAAAAACCTGCCAGATGGACAATATGAATAAACTCAGTTTAAAAGGCAATTTGCCTCCTCTTAAGTAAAAAGATGGGGTGGGCGGGTAATAGGTGGTATGGGAACTGATTTCTTCATCATTTCAATGCTGATTTGGTCCTCATCGTTACGATAAGATCCACACTGTTTAAATATAGTTTCATTTGTTCATATTTAAAAATTTCATGTCATCAAAAAAAAATTTCAACAATAAATTTTAAGGAAAAATTATTTTTTTGAAAAATGATAGTTAAAATATCTTTTCAATCCTATACACTAAAAAAATAGATCTGGATGCAGCAATTATAAGCTCTCGGACTTTGGCGCTTATCAGTTATCAATTTGCTTTGTATTTAGCATCAAAATTTGTTCCGGAAAAATTAGTTAAAATTGATTCGAAGTAATAAATATGTGACACAATTTATTTCTCAGTAGCATGGAAAATGTGAATGAGAAAGAGAATTGGCGAAAAAAGTTTGAGAGAGAATGAAGGGGAAAAATGAAAGAGATACATAATTAGTTAGTAATAAAAATAGGAAAAATGCATTAAACATTGCATCGTAGAAAAAATAAGATGTGCATTCAACAATTTATACTTCTCCGGTCTTTAACTTAAAATCTATTTAAATAATTTAATTAGATTAAATTAATTTGACGAGGAGGGAGTAGGGGAAAAAGAGCGCCGCATGTTATTACCGGTTCCAGGGGGAATCCAAAATTTAAAACAACACCCACCCGGCCCCTCCCGCCAAAAAAAAATAAAACTTCCCTTCATCTACAGAAGCACAAAATCATTTCAGTCGGCCAACGCTTTCTTCCTCTGCTCTCTGGACTTCTCGTTGTGGTCGCAAGCTTTCGTCCTGCCTGAAAGATTTCTCTCCTGGTAAGTGGCGATATACCTAAGTTAGCCAGTGATTTCCTGTGTCGTGGGTATAGTTGCCGAACTAGATTGGATGAATCAAATCTCTAGTAGTGTTCATGAATGATTGATAAAATGCCGTTTTTGTGGTCTGTTGCTTGAGATCCATCATTTCTATATATTAAGCGCAATATAAGGATGAACCAAGGTAGAGTGAATGTCTTCAGTTTCGTCAGTGCATAGTGAGGCTTGGAGAGGATTGAGTAATTGGTAAAAAAAAAAGCGTGCACGTCCTCCTTCCTACAGGCCCTAGATGGATAACCTTTTTTTTCGGCATAGGTATTTAACAAAACTATTAACTGGGATTCAAATTTTTTTTTTTTTTTTGATAGGAAAAAGGACTATAAATAATTTGTCAATCTTTCACGGGATTCGATCCCTCTTTTATATGAATGGTTTGAACTGGAATCTCACAAAGTGATGTGTTCTTTACGTATAGATTTGTCTTGCTATGTTAACTTCCATATAATAACTAAGGAGCTCTTTTTTATTTTTATCGAGTTTTCCCTCTAAACTGGCTCACATGAAACCCGAGCATGAAAGAATCATGTTACATGCTCCCATCTTCTGCAACAGTATGCTTGCAGCTTCTCAGGGGAACAGTGAGACGCCATTTATGAAGGATTCTTTTAGGATGATTTTAAGAAAAGCTGCTTTCTGATTGGTTTATGTGTGACCACTCTCTCTCTCTCTCTCTCTCTGTTTTTTCTTTTTTTTAAGGAATTACCTTTTGAAAGAATATGCCTGCCAAAAATTCTTTCGCGAGTTTATCTCAGGAAGTGTTGAAAAGATTCCTCATCATGTGAATGTTTAGTTGTCAAGCAAGTGATGTGGAATTTTACATTTTTCCCTTTATGGTGAATGGTTACATAATTCCATCTGATTTGCCAGCATGACCGTTGTCTATGGAAGTTAAATCCTCCAACGCTGCATGTGAACTCGATGAAGTCATTTCTTGCGATGATAGTTGTACAGATAGCAGATTTGATGATATGTTTCTGTATTCTTGTGAGCCTTTATCTTTACAAGTGACTATCAAAGAATTTATATCTTAGTCACAATAACCAGAAAATGAAACATAGACATTTAAATCATTGCAGATCCTTAATGGAAATTCTATTAAACTAGATGAGGCTGTTGCAAAGCCCAAGGATAAGCCACAATGTATACGGCTATTTTATAATTGAAACACAGCAATATATATAATTGCTTTAACTCATTGCTTTAATTTTTAGTTTTGAGCATTCATGCACCTATACATTTGTTAGATTTATGTTTTAGCTCATTTATTGATTCACATTTTTCACTTACTTTGTTAGATGAACTTGGAAAATCAATACTTTCTTTTGGTGCGTCAGTGGTTTGAATTGCGTCAAAGAGCAATAGCTTTGCTTATGTGTGTTTTGGCACATGTATATGCCAATGGGATTTATCCTAAAAAAATAAGTTATAGTTTGAGTGGTAAGAGACAAAGGATGCATGAAGAGATTGAATGATATTGATAATCCTGGTGGATACTTATTACATAAGGCTGACATATTTGTTGAAGATAACTCACCTAGACAAGGAGTATCACCTAAAGAAGATCATTCACCTCATGCTAACAGTGCTTGCAGCAAGAAGACAAAGTGGGCACCTACAAAACATGAAAACAACCTAAAGGAATTGACAGGGGCAATTTATGCAATGGTTGCATCACAAAGGCAATAAAGCAATTATACAAGGAAATTTGGTTTTACAGAGAGCTTCCAACAATAAGAGAGAAGTACCCCAATTATCTGGTGAAGAATGTGGGTGTGATGTTGACAAAATACCAGATATTTATTGCTTTCTTATGAGTGATGATAAAAAGCTTAGGACTGCAGTTCAATCTCCAGCCCCAATAAGAAAGCAAGTGATAATGAAAATGTTTTATAATTCTCAATAGATGGTCTTTTGACCACTTCTTATGGTCACTTTTGATTATTTTGACATTCTTTGAAGTATTTTAGAATATGTTCAAAAATATGGCTTGTGAGCGTAATTGATAACTTTTTGTATGTTTTGTCACATGCTCTACACGTGGTATTTGAGCATGGATGGATGATTTGGTGATATGAACACTTCTCTTTATATACACAATATTATCATTACTTTATCACAAAAATATAATTTTGAATATCTTTGATTTTTGTATATTATTTTTATATTGAAAAAAAAATTATGAGAAATTTGTTACTTGCGTGTTATTTTTCTATTGAAAAACATTTCTTATATCGTAAATATACTTGAAATTGGAGATGTATCAATGAGATGAGAATATACTTGGAAGCAACGACATGAGCAGAGGATGAAGAAAAGAAAGTGGCCTCACTTCTATTCGAGCTTCATCTTGTTGCTACTGAGGAAGTTTTGAAGAGGGTTTCAACATGTTATTAATGGAAATGAAGAGGGAAATGATAGTGAGGAAGTTCTGTGAAAACTTATTTGTGTGGTACTTGAAGAAAAAGATGAGAAGGCCAAGTGTGAAATGAAGTGGTTAGTGTCAAATATGCTTTGTGAGGATTCAGCTCAAAATGAGATGAGAATGAGTTTTGATAAATTATGTAATTTAAAATAAAGTATAAATTAATTTGTTTGGTATAAAAGTAAAAAAAAACTAATATATAAAGATATAATATTAAATTAGTTATTATCTCCCCTTCTTTCCTCTTTTAAGTCAAACACAGAATCATTAAAAATTCATTCATTTCTTTCCCCTTCAACGTAACCAACCAAAGTAATGTTGAACTCTTCCATTTTTTGCCTTTCCCACCTATCAATCCCCTTCCATCCCCCGGAGAGATGAAGCTATGATATGCAGCATACTGCTAACATGCCTCCGAGAGACGATGAAGCTATGGCGATTGCTTCAACCATGCCTAATCTGAAGCATCTTGACATTGGTGGCCATTCAATGACCACAGAAGGTGTTTGTAAAATACTAGCAGCTTGTTCTAAGCTCCAGCATTTGAGTCTGTCTGGTTGTGATTATGTAGAAGCTGAAGACTTGGGTCTGACCAGAAACAGGTTCCCGAAGCTTACTGCATGTGGGCTGCAATCTTTCTACTATTTTGATGCACAAGGCCATCATCCATGGGAATCCATGGAAAGGGACTGCAGAGCCATATATATGATCTTTGGGCCGAAATTGTGCCCGAAGCCTCAGATTACTTTTATGATAAAGCCCATGCTTATGATACCAACTCGGAGGATGAAGATTCTTCTTAGTATCTGTTTGGAATGGCAGTAGGACCCTTTAAAATTAATTTGTCAAAGGTAGATTACGGTGTAGGGGTAAGTATAGGAGAGATTTTGTCTTGACTCTTATGAATGTGCTTTGTCATAAGCTAATTCTAACAAGTATTTAGTGTCCATCCCCATTAGCTCAATAACATATATAGTATATCCTTTTGAGTTACATGCTCCGTAACTAAGCTTCAACTCTCAAAACTTTTCATCCATCTACATCCTTGAGTTATATTATATATACGCCCAGTAACTAACTAAGCTTCTACTCTCAGACTGTTGATTTGTGTGTGTGTGTGTGTGTGTATCCTTTTGAGTTAAATGCTCTGTAACTAAGGATTTGATTTCGAAGGGTTAATCTCCTTCCGATATTACTTTTCAAAAAAGGAAAATTACTTAAAAGTCAAATGTAAGAAAATTAAATATAGGGAGTTTTCAAGAAATTCACATTTTTTTCATAAACATGTTTCAACTTTGAAGAGATAACACACTCATGGTAATTTTTGACTCATAAAAATGTTATCTTTCTTTTAATTATTTGATATTCATACTCATATTTACATTAAATAAAATTGTTCGAAGTATAAAATGTCCTGCAATCCTCTTTGGAAAACCCTTTATTCCTTTAATCAAGTAGAATCCAGAACTGGACCAATGATGTAATATAGGAAGAAGAGATCAATGTTTATCATCTCAATTTATGAAAGAAGTGGCATCCATTACTTGGTTCTTCTGGTTTCGATAGTAATCCTAACTCAATTTGGTGTTCACATGATAATAGTGAGGGATTTATTAAAAATTACAAATAAGTTCAGAAATTAATTTATATTTTTAAATAAAATTTTAAAATATATTTAAAAAAAACCATAAAACCAATCAATCATCAATTTCCTCAATAAAAATAAATAAAATTGATATTGATAAATTAGTGTTTCTGGATCGTACTGTGTATTTATGCTTGCACAAGCCAAACGGGTTTTAGCTAAACGATAAGGCTCCTTATCTTCTCTTTTATATGTATAGTCTGCACATAGCAACAACCTCTGCCTCCTGAAACTTTACTGTTCTTTCGGCCATGGCTACTTGCACCGCACCTTCATCCTTCATCCTAACGCATGCTTCCTCCTCCGTCCACCCTCAAGACCTCACTCCCTCGCTTCGTTGCTTTAATCCCAACCCTCTCTTTCGGACTTTGGTCTTAAAGTCCCGAGCAAGGAACGTAGCTAAATGTGTCGATGTGGATTCGCAGAAGGAAGATAAGTCAAGGAATTATCAAATAGTTGTGGCTGCTTTGGCCGCCGAGGCCGAGGTTGAGGTTGCCGATAAGGATGTAGAGGAGGGAGTGGATGGTGACAATGGGTCGCCGGCAAACACTGCTGTCACGCCCAAGCCTAAGAAAGGGAAGGCTGCATTGCCTCTTAAGAGGGACCGGGTAAATGTGAATCATTTTATTGATGTTAGTTTGTTGTGACTGAGTGACTTAATTGTTTGATTCTTTTATTGGTTTATGTTTTACTTAGCTCCATCGAATTTCATTGTCCCTATATGGAGAATTTGTTTATCTCTTCAACCCTATACCATAGGTTCTCAGTCTACATATAATAGTTGTTTGAAGCCAATTGTGGGTGAGTTTTAGGTGAATGAACGCTCGTATGGATCATTTTCTCTTGCATGTTAGTTGATTGAGGAATAGCATATGTAAGGTCTGAAGGTCTGTAAAGGAGAATCTATATGAGAAAGTGGCATCTCCGTAACACTGACAATAGTGCTAAGCTTGGGTTCAAATTCAATATGGTTATTGTGCTTGTGCTTGGTTTATGTGCTACCTGAGTTCCTTCCTCTTGTGACAGTCTAAATTTTAATAGAAAGATTTTTTTTTCCGACATTGAGGTAATTGTTTTGATAATTTATTCTGTCATGCTTAATTTTTTTTTCTGCATTATCTTAAGGTTAATTGTTATTTTTATATCTCACCAGACGAGATCCAAGAGGTTCTTGGAAATTCAAAAGTTGAGGGAGAATAAAAAGGAGTATGACTTAAAGACAGCAATATCTTTAGTTAAATCAACAGCAAGTACGAAATTTGTCGAAACAGTGGAAGCTCATTTCCGCCTCAACATTGACCCTAAATATAATGATCAACAGTTGAGAGCAACGGTTAGTTTTTATCTTTTTTCCGTATAGTAGTACATTGGAGGATAGATTCATGATTTTGCAATACATGCAAAGATGTGTTACCTTCATCTACTCGTTAACAGGTAAGTCTGCCTAAAGGAACTGGAAAGACTGTTAAAGTGGCTGTTCTTACTCAAGGTACATGCATGAATTAGCTATCTATTTACTTGAAATCAAGTCAAGAGGTGCTTCTATGTGGGTGATGGGTCATGCTTTTTTTTTTTTTGTGTGAATGTTTTAATTATAATTCCAAAAATACGATGTTCATGAATATTCCTTCTTAAGAGGCATGGAATATATTTTAGCGTTTGATGAAGTACATGAAGACGTGCAATTATTGAGTTAAAATTCATGAATGAGAATCATGGGATGGTTGCCATTAATAGTTATGGTGAGTTAGGCACCTGGCTGTCATAATTTATTAATACGCCTGATAAAGTTTCCTGTAGAATCAAATGGGCAAATGGCCAATGTCGTCCTGAGTTATAGTGTGTGTTTTCCTTCCAACCAGTAATTGCTTCCAGTAGTTCAACCATCAGTTATCATCACTCTGACTCTTTAATTCTAACGTTGCCATAGGTGAGAAGTTCGATGAAGCAAAAAATGCTGGAGCTGATTTGGTGGGTGGAGAGGACCTGATAGAGCAGATAAAAGGAGGATTCATGGACTTCGATAAATTGATTGCTTCTCCAGATATGATGCCTAAGGTGTAGCTCTGATTGTCTGGTTCTAATGAGTGTCTAGATTTTCAGTGTTTCTGTGCAGAACCTATAAACTCACATAATTTTCATTCTCTGTGAGCGATAAGAGTTGGTCAGTATGATTAATCAGGTCCTTCAGTGTAAATTGAAAATAACAATTCATGTGGTTAGTGAATATTGTATTGCTCAATACTGTAGAGACTGTTATGTCCTTTATTATCCTTCTCATATATGTGGCATTAATGCATCCTGAATATATGCTTGTGTAACCATCATTTTATTGGGTATTTATCTCTTATGGACGTAATCCTTGCTTTGATGACATTATATTAGATGCAACCTAAGGAGTTCTTGCGTTGCACATTGAATAGCATTTACTATGATGCACTTTTCTACTTCATATCAGATTTTAATGATGTTAATTGTGCTTCGAGATATGAGGGGTAGTTCTTGCTCATGGACCTTACTATGATGAGTTCTTAGCATTCTTTGGATTTATCACTTATCCATCTACAAGTATCAATTTATTTAAGATTTCATTAGTGTTGCTAGTTATGATGGAAATTCTCCTAACTGTTTATACTGATTGTATCAGGTTGCAAGCCTGGGGAAAATTCTAGGGCCAAGGGGGCTGATGCCAAATCCCAAGGCTGGCACTGTGACGGCCAATATTCCTCAGGTGTACTATCAACTTGTTTCTTCCTAGTCCATGCTATGAGCAGTTTATACTTTTATTTGGATTGAATGTGAAACTCGATGAGTATCTTTTTGGCCAATCATTTTCTGGCAAAATAATTACGCAGTTGCAGGATTCTAAGATTAAAATATTTTATTTTCTTCTTGGTTTTAACGTCTTTGAAATTGTTACACTTCTGACAAAATGTAAAGTCCTTTGTTTCACAAAAGCTCTTTACTTTGTGGACTGAAATTCCGTTAATTCCTTTCTTTCTATGCAGGCTATATCAGAATTCAAGCAAGGCAAGGTAGAATACAGGGCAGATAAAACTGGAATTGTCCACTTACCTTTTGGAAAAGCTGATTTTTCTGAGGAGGATCTTCTCATAAACTTGCTTGCCGCCATAGTATGTCCTTCCCCAAGCCGACTCTGTAAACTTGTACTCACTCAGAAACTCCTTTCATTTAACTGTAATGCTTTTGCAGAAATCAGTGGACGCAAATAAACCATCTGGCGCTAAAGGAGTGTACTGGAAAAGTGCACATATATGCTCAGCAATGGGGCCTTCTATCAGATTAAATATCAGGGAGATGCTGGATTATAGGCTTCCTTCAAATCCGTGAAGAACACAGTACAACATTGTAAATGCTTTGTTTTGATTCATTACTTAGCTTCTGGGGTTGCCTCAAAGATGGTAGTGAAGTAAAATTACATATAGGGATGAACAGGGAATTGATCTGGCGGTTTCATCTCGGGTCATATTCTGCTCCAAAAGTAAGGGACATCACACACTACGTAGTCTTTGACAATGGCTGAGGATGGACTTGTGTTGCTGTTGTGTAATAAGACGAAATTAATTTCATTATATGTATTTGTTTTTTTTAACACATTGTTGATTTTGTGTCTAATACGTAGCTACGTTTTGGTTTGTATGGTATTACCCCAAATTGCATTGTGGCCTGTGCGATCTTAATCTACGGTGCTTACCATAAGTATAAACAAAACAAATTCTAAAAGTGGCTACTATTGCAAAGGATATCTTTTAAAAAAATATTTTTTCAGTGAAAGTATATTTATAATGGAAGAATTATTGAGGTTCAAGGAAGAAATGTAGCTATAAAGAAGTTTCAATAACAAATGAGTGGTGTGAATCTACTGTAATTTGAATTTGTTATTCCATGCTACTTAATTGTGATTTTTTTATTGATTATTTTGTTTAGGCTTGATAGTAATTTTCTCATTTATTAATTGACATTCTTCATCTATTCTGAAAAAGAATCAAATTTGCTTGTGACTCAATATTTTTCTTCAAAAATAAAGGGTACAATAACTCATGATTGGCAACTGTAATAAAGTAGGATAATTGTAAGATAACAAATGTTTGTCTAGTTGGTAAAGTGCTGGTTCATAAGCTACAAGATAATAATGGGTGAATATAAGTATCTTTGTAAAACTCAACCAACACTTCTATTTGAAAAACATAATAGCAGCAATACACAGTTCAAACAAGAAGACTTTGCATGATAGTTAAACAGTAATCAGAACCACAGTAGAAAGATAACGAATGTTTCCTTCCCTAACCCGAAAGAAAAAACAATCTAAGGATCTGATTTGAATTATGGGTCTTATAAAACATAACCCATATTCCAAACAATCATTGTGTCACTAAAATGCACAAGATTGACAGATCCGACGGCACATTAGCACCCTCCTACAGATTCAACCCTAATTAAGACACAGCATATAATCTCTGATATCAAACCAGATATCAGTCCCTTGTCTTGCACAAAGTCCTTACAAATAATGCGACTTGTTATAACATATAAAGTCACATTATTCTTAAGAACATGAGCCCTCAATCTAATTTAGTAGTAGTGTGGAGGGAAACAAGGATGTGACATGAAATGAGTAAGAGGGGGAGGCTGAAAAGGGCCATTATAAGCATGAGGTGCTCCATGATGATATGGCAATGGCCTCCCAATTCCATAAGACAAAGAGGGCAAAGGCATGATCCCTCCTCCGTAAGGGGCATGTGCCCTTTCATCCATCTCACCAGTCTTCATCCAACAGAGCTCTGCATGCTTCCCATGTTTTGTTATCTTCCTCAGTATCTTTTGTGGATCCACTTTTCCTGATATGTATATCATCCCTTCCTCTGCATCCAAATCATAACTCACTCCTATGATATAATACAGTCACACAAAAAGTCAGTTGTCCCTAAAACTAAACTGAATTTCATTCAATTAGCTTGTTTTTTTAATACCCCAATTGGCTTCTAGGATTTCATAACTAGCTTTTTTTTTTTTTTTAAACCACCAATTTGCTTCCGGAATTTCCTAACGCTGTCCTAAACACGGCTTATTGTATCAAAAGCAAAAGCACAAAAAATTGAAGCTTTTCATTTTAAAACAATAGAGTCATACTGAAAGTCAGTTATTCTTAAAACTACATCAAACATTGTTCTTTTCATCCAACTAGCTTTTTTTTTTAAAATCTCTAGTGATTTCTGAAGTTTCCTAACATTATTCCCAACAAACCCTATCATATCAGGAGGAAGCACACAAAAAGAATGAAGCTTTTCATTTCAAAACAATATAATTGAACAAAAATTCAGTTGTGCTTATATATCCTAAATAAGGCTTATCGTATCAAAAGCAAACACAAAAAAAATTAAAGCTTTTCATTTTAAAACAATGAAGTCATACTAAAAATCAGTTGTTCTTAAAACCGTATTAAACATCATTTTTTCATCCAACTAGCTTTTTTATTTTAATCTCAAGTGACTTCTGACGTTTCCTAACACTGTTTCAAACAAACATTATCATGTCAAAAGTAAGCAAACAAAAAGAATGAAGCTTTTCATTTTAAAACAATACAGTTGAACAAAAAGTTGATTGTCCTTGAACGGTAGCAAACATTTTTTTTTCCAATCCAATTAGCTTTTATTTTTTTAATCTCATCTTAACTTCTAAAGTTTACAAATACTATCCCAAATAAACCCTTATCGTATAAAAAGCAAAACACACCAAAAGATTGAAGCTTTTTCATTTTGAAACAGAGTACCTTTAATTTTCTTCAATATTTTGCCCATGGTTCTATCCCATCCTTTACACCGAGTGTCCACTTTCAAGCCACAAGACTTTGAAAAAAAAAATTGAAATCAAAGATTAGATTAGGGAATAAACCATAAGATATCAAAATTCAAAAGAGCAGGAAATGGATCTCACCATGTGAGTAGAACCGAATCCTTCTGAAGAAAACATTACCGTGGTGTTCCTTTTTTTTTTTTGTGAGACGACTAACCAAGTTATATGGTATAGTTTCTGATTGAGCTTTGAGTTTGTGGGGAAAATGGGACACACACACACACACACATATAGAGGATTCTTATTCAACCCTCCCAACAAATCTTCTGCATAATCTTTCCATATAAAAGCAGAGCCCCAATGATTTTTTATATGACTTGCCCCAATTTTATGTTGCCACCTACTAAGTTATAAATTTATAATGTTTAAGAAAATCCCACATTGTTGAAATATTAATTGCTGATAAAATTACCGTATCCATAGTTTTATTGCATCGATATTCACACGTTTTTAGAAATGTCTTGCGTGTTGGTAATTTCCTCCCTGCTCTTTTTGAACTTTTTGATTAAGTGGAATCAATAATTATTTAGGCCGAATGCTATTAAATAATATATCCCCAAGAATCCTTGATGGCTAAAATTTCTCAATAAGCAAAAGCACTTTGTTTTTGGAGAGGGGGAAAAAGAACTAATTAAATCGCATGTTTAAAACATAGTTCAGGTCAATGATTTTTAAAACCAATTACATTTCTCAAATTTAATATTAAATAATCAAATAAATTTTTTAAGTGTTACAATTTTGAAGAATTCAATCTAAATATTGAATTTAATTAAATCACTTTTTTGTAGTCAAAATTTTTGACTTTACTTTGAATATTATCATCTCAAAGAGAAACAAATTGCTGAAAAATCTTATACTATAACATTTATTATCTAAAGATATCTAAAAATTAAATCTTTAAATATGGTTAACTCATTTTTAACAGGGTCAATTCTGTTGTGTGTAATATAATACATATTCATCTATATGCAAATGATTTACGCCCCACTGGCTGAAAAGCACATGAATTCATAAGCAAATTTCAGATGCTATCAATTTTGGAATGAACTACTTTTCAGCAATTTTCCTGTAAAAAATTATGGACACTTAAATGCCTATGGATTCAAAATTATTTGCCATGCAAAATGCCAAAATAGCTTCAATCACGTCCACACACACAGTAATCTACTCCCATTTCTATCCTTTCCTACTCTATCTGCCAAAAAATGTATAGTTTTCTTGGTTCTCGATCGCATTTATATCTAATATCTAACAAACAGAGAAAAATATCCTTACACTAAGCACCAAAAATGAAATATTTCGACACAGAACAAAATCTGCAAGTGTTTTTGCTCACCTCTTCCATTCTTTTATGGCTATAGCTAGCATATGCTCATCCCCAAGCCCCTGCCCAACTCTCCCCACCATTTCTCTACCTGCACTTCCAACCTTCCCTTCTTCATCCAAAACCCACCATTCTCTGCAGCCCACTTTGCCAACTTCCTCGTCTCCCTCCAAAAGTGGCGGCAATTTGGTTTCTGGTGATTCATTGTCCATTGCTGAAGCAGCAGAGGCGATTTGTTGGGGCGGTGCTGCCATGGAAGCAGCCAATAATGCTGCGTCCTTAGCTTCTGGAATTGGAAAGGTTGGGAGTTTTGGGGTAGATGAGAACGGTGGGGCTAGAGATGCGAGTGTGGGAATTGAAGTGAGGAGGAAGAAGAGGAGGAAAAGGAGAAAAGGGTTGGGGTTTTCGGATGAAGAAGAGCGTAAGAGAAACTTCTCAGAGCAGAGGATTTTGGTTGGGTCTGTAAAACCTTGGTGGTTGAGTTCAAAAGCAGAGGCAGAGCTTTGTTTGCGTCTCAAGGTAAATGAGATTGTTTATATACGATTCCTTGCAGTATGAATATTTCTCGTAATAACACTTTGTTACTTGGAGATAATTGATTGAACTAGAATTTGCTTTGCAATCTATATGCCTTCCTTCTGTTTGTTCTTAGTTCAAACTATCTGTTACTAATTGTTCTATCTATATGATCGTTACCATTTTAGCTGAATCAACTTGAGACACTTTAATGGGACCCACTTTTAGATTAGTCATCATAATTATTTCAGGTCACCTATCTTTTATAGATCAAGTGTAGCTAAGAATTTTTCAAATGTAAGACAAGTTCTCTGGCTAAAATTAATTGATTGTTACTGATAAGAATACAATGCTTTGGTGCCTATGAACAGGAGGGAACGAGGATTGAAGATGCTATGCTAAGAAACACAGAATCTGAAGAGAATCTGGGAATCTCAAGGAAGAATCCTCTAGGTTTGAGCGAAAGGAATCTGGACAATGTGTTATGTAATACAAGAGAGTCAAGAGAAAGAATAGCTCGCTCTTACCAAGGACTAGTTGCCTCCATTGCTGCTGACTACCAAGGCAAAGGATTAAGCCTTCAAGACCTCATGCAGGTTTCCCATATATTTTACTTCTTTTTTTAATATAATCAATATAAATGTATGCACACACAAACATGTCAATATCAGAGTCGAGCTTAAAACCTCTCATTTAAATATGGTGAGTGACGTTACCACTGGAACATTTAGCCGTTGACCTATATATTTTAGTATTAACATCTCATTCTTATGCATTACTCATGCAGTTTGTATCATTTTCTCCAGGAAGGCACCATTGGGCTTCTTAAAGGGGCACAAAGATTTGATCCTGATAGAGGATTTAAATTGTCCACTTATGTTTACTGGTGGATCAAACAAGCTATCATTAAAGCTGTGGCTAGAAAGTCTAGATTAGTTAGATTACCGGTAAGACCCTGTTTCAATTGAGAGACTTTTAAAAAGATCCCTTCTATAAAAAAGTAATTAGAACACCAAATGAAAAGTAGTAGGTGAGTATGTCATACTCAAAATTTGGTTCTACTGAGAAGTATCTTCATGATTGACTAGTCTATCCAAGTTATTTTCACTTCAGTCAACATTATTTATTAATGTAGTAAATGACTTTTTCCCTCAATCGGTATGGCTGTTGCATTTTTTTGTTAGCTTACCTTACCTTACCTTGAAATATACTGAGTTTAAGTTTACACATCGAGAAAATGACCTCTGTTTTTTCATTGTTCTTTTGGAAGCATGTTAGGCCTGCATGTTATTAGAAGTTCTGAGATATGTCTTTCATTTGTTTAAATATTTGTATTGAGTTGCAATTACAGGCCACTCAACTATCAAGGATTCTACTCTCTATATCTTTCTTTTAGTCCTTTTCACCACGCCAAGTTTTTTTTTTTTTTCGCTAATAAATATTTTACAAACAATCGGTTGCTTCTAGAAGCGATTTTCAATTAGTTTCATCAAGCATCACTTCCCCAGAAGCTTCTTAGGTCTCAGGCCCCTTTTCGGTTGCAGCACACTAAAGAACAAAAAATGAGATATAATATCTATTTCAACCATATGTTTTACCAGTTGCTTATAGAGAAGCAATTGGAATGTTAAATTTATGCAGCTTCTTAAGTTGGTAATTGTGAATGCCTTCTTAGTATGTGATTTATAGGGGAGCAAATATGAGTTGATTGCAAAAGTTGCAGAGGCCAACAGTGCTTTAAGCAATAGACTGAGAAGATCGCCTACTTATGAGGAAACAGCTGATTTGCTTGATGTAACTGCCTCCACTGTTAGACTTGTATCTGAAAATAGCAGAGCTCCAATTTCACTGGACGCCACTGTCACTGATCAAGGACGCTTGACACTTCAGGTCCTTTTTCACCATCATTCTTAATTTCTCTGATCCTATTTATAAATAACCTCTAATATGTTTCACTGAAATCAAGAAAAAACTTCAATCTTATAAACCATGTCTTAAAATTTAATAGTTCTCCACCTTGTCCATATTTAATATACACTCCACCCAAAGGAAATAATTAATAGTTCAGAAGATTGTCATCTTTCCATAATATTGATGAGGGTGTTAATGGAAATAATTAATGCAGGAGATGATAGCAGGGCCAGAAGAACTGGTTCCAGAGAAGATGTTTGAGAGGAAGCTGGTGAAGAAAGGAGTGGAGAAGCTTCTAGAGACACTGAATAAAAGGGAGGCAGAGATAGTGAGATTCTACTATGGACTCACCGGAAAGACTGCTCTCTCTTTTGAGGAGATTGGAAGGATGATGAAGCTATCAAGGGAGAGAGTCAGACAGATTCATGGAGTTGCATTGTCAAAATTGAAACATTCCCCTGTTATCAACACCCTTCAATACTTTGCTGAATAGTAATTAATTACATTTGTTTAAGAATACCACAAAAAATTAATATATATATATATATATTTTCCCCGACACTACTGTCATTATCGACATTACAGTCATTATGGACACTACTATAGAAAAAGGATTTATCAATTTTACTGACACTCTTGCTTAAAGAAGATAAGTAATCAAAAGTGGAAATAAGTGATTAAAAAGAAGAAGACAAATCTGACTAAAAAAAAAGCTATCAGAATATTGCCAACTATACAAGACAGAAAGGGTTAATGTTGAATAAATAAAAGATAAAAGATATGAATAGTAAATAAAAATTGAAATGAAATCGACAAGTAAAGAAAATGGGACTCAAGGCTGTTATGTAAAGCTTTTTATAGAGTAAATCATCCGAAAACTCTCTTCTTTCCTCAAGGCTTTTCTCACCAACATATTTTGTAAGTTCTGCTACACACACATGAGGTTGAAAGATTGAGAAGCCTTTGTGATTATAGCATAATGGTACAATCAACAAGCCCGTGTAACAAAATTACGAAAAAACTATGAAATTCCCGCAAAAAAAAAATATAATTATAAAAAATTAAGACATCAAGTGAAGCCGTAAGTAAGATGTCAAATGATAATAGGTCTATGGTTATCCATTTGTTGTGAGATTCCCTTATAATTACATTTTTTGCTTAAAATCTTATGGTGATTTCCCCAAGTTTTAGTCTAAGGAAAAATTATTGGAAATGTTTACTATGATATAATTCATTAATTCTCATCTTTTTTATTAGTTTCCTCATACCAGCTCATAGAACTTGCTTACACACACACACGCGCGCGCACAACACACTATGTGTGTATAAAAGGTTGAGGATCAAAGGTTGAACACATTAAGCTTCTAGAATAATCTCGAGAAAATGTTCCACAAATGAATACAAAATTTCTCCTTTTACCGGGAATAATGCAACAATGAATAAATAGATATTCATCAATAAAGGGATGATAAAATATTACTACCTCAAGTCTTTAATATAAGAGCTGATTGAATTTTTAAGGGAGATAAAAAAAACTAAATAATTTATTTAATTATTATATATTTTCTAAAATACTTATGTGTATTATTATATTATATATCGTTGGCAAATAATTATTACATTGTATATCTGTTTATAAATTGACAAATAAAAAGAAAAATATATTAATTAATTAGTTTTTTTTTAATCTCTAAAAATATTTAACTGGATTTTATTATATTATGGTTGGAGGTAACATTTTTGTTATGAGACAGGGAAAGATGTGTGGAGAAAAGAAAAAAGAGATGTGACCCGATGTGAGCAAAGGACAACCGAAAGCGGCTTCGTCTTTGGATTCCTTCGGCCATGTTGGCTCTAGTTTCCTATTTACTGTTTAGTATAGACCTCAGAAATGCGTTTGTAGTCCAACGGTCAGGATAATTGCCTTCCAAGCAATAGACCCGGGTTCGACTCCCGGCAAACGCAATTTATTGTTTTGTTGTGACTTGCAATACAATTTCGCTCCCTTTTCTCTTTGTGCTCGATAACGTATTAACGTTTCAAGGAATTAAGATCTATATATATATTCCCCCCCCCCCCAAAAAAAAAAAACAAACAAACAAAACAACAAGAGGCGTTTAGTTTACATTTAACAGTGTACAGCAACAGAGGAGCCGCATATCTCAATCACAGGATGTCATATTGATCGTTGGCCATCGTTCTAGATACTTACAGGAGGAGCTATTTTCCAGATGACGAGCATATACTGGCAACCAAATGTGATAATTCAATTACAAATATATATACCATATTCGTCTAACATCTATTCTTCCCTATGCAAGTGATGAAGGATATACAAAGAAGCAGATGATAGTAAAATACAGACTGAATAACTTAGCAGATCAGTTCCTGTGTGAATTTTTACCATCTTGCTCCTCTCGAACATTTTAACCAGAAGAATCATCACAATAACGTGCCCCACTTTTGTCTTCAATTCATCAAGTGAGCTGATTTTCATCCATTTAGGCCTCTCCTGAAAAAAGGCAGGATTAAAGTGAGGGCCTAAACATAATACGAGGTCACCATGAATGTGAAGGAAAGTGGAATTGTACTGGAGAAGAGCCACTTAGACAATTCTCAAGTTGGTCCCTAACAATTTCTTTTACTCTCATTATAGTGCCTTACATTTTAAAATCCATCCAAGTCTCTCTGTTGATGAAACTCTAATCTTAATCTGCTTTTGATGATGACATGATATGGGAAAAAGTGCTATGTCCAAGATGCTTAATTACCGACTATATGAAGAAGGGATTCGGTTGGATGAGAATGAAAATCTGTTAGGGACCAACCTGAGATTTCATCCATCTTTGAAGGAACCAAAAAGGGATTTTAGTCTATAACATGTATGCTAGTCATAGATTATAGTCACAAAAGCAATTTTGGAAGCAGCATGGCCTGCACTAGGTACACGATTCATCTCTAACCAAGTTTGGAATGTGAAGGTTAAACAGATTGCCATTGAAACATCTAGATTAGAAAATTATAACCTATTGCAAGTAATCACATTTTATATAAATAGAGTCTCTTCTATTAAACCATGTGAAAAGTTCTATTAACTTGCCCGCATGAGGAGAATTTTTGAGTTAATATATCACATGAAGAATATGAAGTGAGTTCAACTTCAATGTCTACATATTATGAAGAGAGAGCAATACTGGTAATTCAGAATGATGCATTTAAGAATACCTTTAAGGCAAACATTCCAAACAAAGAAGACCCTTTAAGGGCACGATCGGAAGAAGGTGGCGCATCAGGAGGTACATTGCTTATAAATAATCCATATAATCCCATACCAAATATCAACATGACAGTCCCAGCAAGATAGACATCTGCAGTAGTGAGATTTATGCATTCTATAAGAAAATAATAGAATCAACAGAAGATTGTGTCATTGGGTTCCAAAATGGAAGCAGTGGACATGCATTTATCAGTACTTGGGTTCCAAAATAGAAGTAAAGATACTCCCTCCATTCTCTTTTATAAAGGACACTTTTTGGGTATGACTTGTCTCCTTTTATAAAAGACACTTAAAGGTTGTCTTAATTTTTTTTGAATTTTCCCATTATACCCCCATTTAATTACTCATACTATCATTGTATTTAATTCCCACCACACAACCCCCGCCCCCCCAAAAAAAAAAAAAAGGATGATGGTATCTTTGGCAAAAAGGTTACATTTTTTTTATATCTTTATCGTCTCAAGCTAATTTTAACAATTTTTTGAATAAAAAGGAACGGAAGAGTAATCTCAAGCTAATCTTATGAAAAGGAACGGAGAGAGTAACATGCTACTTGCATAAGTCGTCTTCAAAAGTAACATGTATAAAAAATTTCCAGGTTAATCATAATGGAGAAGACGTTTTGGAGGGAAAGAAAATTGACAACCTTAAATACAGGGACTAAAAATTCAAAACTTCCTCATATGAAAGAACCATGTAATAATTACCTTTTTCACTTCTTCAAACTATTTTAGTTAAACCCTTTCTGATTTGAGCAGAGTGCAAACAGCTGAAGAAAAATATTGAAAAAACAAGAGATTTTAGGGGTATGCATGATACATTACCAATTGCTTCAACCAGTCGTAAAACCATTTGTCCAGTGTGAACCCCTTTAACACAGCTTGACCAATAGACTTTGTATGCATCAATAATGTATATACATCCCTATAACGATCAAG
>QFDD01001039.1:0-27384 GCA_006871305.1 Vachellia collinsii
CTCTTATTGATGTGCCTCTATTCTTGTGGGTCATTGTTTGTTTAATCATGATCGGAAATGGCTCCCACATGGCGAGTATTAGTGATTTTGGCAATGGAAACATGTCAGGCCGTAGGCCAATATTGGACATCTGACCTATTTTCGCCGGCAGTAAAAACAAAATGAGGATAAAACGAGTACATTCTTCTTGTTTTATATTTAATTCTCTGTATCTTCCTTTTATTACTTTGGCATATGATAGAAGAATACTGAACAAAAATTGCAGCATAAAGAAATACATTCAAATACACTATTATATACAATTTTTTATATAAAATTTAGTTGAAAATTGAATTTCTTTTAAATATAATATCTTAATATAATATTTTTTCCCCTCAAAAAATTCTATTGATTTACAAGATTTTCATTTAAAGATAGTTCCAATAAAAACTTAAAGGTTATTTGGAAAAATCAACTCATTTATTATAAATAACTAAATTTATTAATCTACTCGTGTAGGGGATATATAGTTTTGGATGCGTTGTACTACTACTCTATGGCCTAAAAAAAGGAGAAAAGAATACATTGCTAGCTGCCGACCCCCCAAAAAAAAAAAGTTTAAATACAATATTATATATCTCAATAATCTCGACCACAAGCGCAAGTAATTTATAACAAGGAAAAAAGCTTCCATGGATCCATCATTTACTTCAGATTATATATAGTAGCTATATGTTGACTGCCAGGCTGCTGATCGCTAAATTACAACCAATAATGCTACTTGGCGTTATCTCTGCAATATTAGTATGCTAAAAAATTGAAGGGCTATAATATATGTGAACCCTGAAGTCTGAACTCGATAAATGTCGCGGCTATCTGCGAGGTTTGACGGAGAGTTATATATAATTATTGCATGTGATCACTGAGTTGAAGCAAGATTATGCGTCCAGCAATGGCATCTATCTCATTTGACTTTGAAAGGTCAAATCTCTGTTAAGCTACTTAATTAGTAACTTAATTAATTAATGTATTTATAATTATTGCCGTCCTCATTGTGAACGGTGCTTATATTTGACTTTGGTGTCGCAAACGTGTGATTCTCTCACTCATCTTCCATTTGACTTTCTTTTTCCAACCTCTTACGCAAAGCAACTTACAAGTTATAAGTGTGAACACCGTTGTTTCCTACATCATCGTCCCCACGATGGCGGCAATACTACTTGTAAATCGTATCATTTATTCATGTTAATGTTCTATCATCAATGTCAAATCTATAATGAGCCGAGTTTATAGCTGATCTACAGAGATCTTGTTTCATGAATTTGTGTAGGTATCTTTCTGCATGAAAAAAAGTGTTGCTGATGCTATTTCAATCTTGAATCTAAATCCAAATATTAGACGGCTATTTTGGAGAAACAAATTCGTTATACGATTGTATGATCAGTTACCTGTTGGACAAAAACAAGAAAAAAAGAAAAGAAAAGAAAAAGAAAATGGCAAACCCTACTATGTTAAAATTTGAAAAGAGGACCCATGTTTGACTCATTGCGGTTTCCATTGTCCATAAATACTAAACACACACTGCTTCAAGTGGACATACTCACATACTCATCCATACATTTAAAATAGACAAAACCAGCGGGGAGATAAGCAGACAAAGTCCCAATGGGAAGCAAAAAAGTGGAGTCATACTTTGTGTTCATGAACTATGATCCTCAATATGAGAGTCTTCGAGCTGATCGGTCAGTTTGAACTGTCCTTTATGCTTCATACACCTTACCTTTCTCTTCCACCATTTTTTCACAGTACTCATTCTGTGTTCTGCGTTTGTGCGTGCGTGTGTGTGAACAATTGTTGTAAATAGAACCAAGAACGGGGCATATGAACTTGATGTCTACCTCAGTAAGAAGCACGATGAACTGTTAGCAACCACCCTTGATCCAGGAAGCTACACCAAGACATCTTCTTTGGTCATTGTTGATGGATTTGCAGTCAAAATCACAGAAGATCAAGTAAATTTTCCTTTTCCTACCCATCTCTCTCTCAACACACACACACACACACACACACACACAACTGCAATTTAACTCTTCGTCCATGTGTTGTCCTCGCCTTATCTTTTGCGCTTCTTATTATATAAACGCGAGAGATCGTATATACGTCATCTGATGTTTTCCCTTTTGCGGTTCAAACTTGTCTTCGAAACAGGCGAAAGTGCTTAGATCTGCGAAAGGAGTGAGGGTGGTGGAGAAAAACGAGGAAGTGGCTTAGGATAGAGTAGAAAAGATCCGCGTTTCAGAAGAAAAAATTAACTTCGCAGGCTGGTTTGCTGATTTCTGAAGAACTTTGCGGCCATCAAGTGAATGTTTGAGATATATATATATATATATATATATGTTTGAATTTTCCTTCATTTATCAGGGAGCTGATGCTAATGTTATATGTTGAAGTGATCATTAATATTTGGGTGTACCTCATGACTAGAGCAACATCCATCTTCTTCGTTGTATTTTATTTTCCTTTCAATTTTCGGATCTGTCAGGCGTGTCATTTCCAATATTCAGAGCTTACTTTCACAAAGCCTTACTTGTTCTTTGCTCCGAAGGAAAAAGGTCATAAATATTTATTCTACTTAATAATTCTAAGAACAGAAATCGTATTAAAAAATGATTACCGTTTCGTACAACGGTGAAGTATATTAGCAAGGTTGGAAGAACAGCTTCATTTAATTACTTCAGTATGCTGAGTGCCAGGTGGAATTATCTGTAAACTAATTTTTTTTAAAAATGAAATTGGTATTTCGCATTAACAATACATTCTTTTTCTCTATTTGTATATGACAAGGGTGAGCGGAGAGCATAAAAACAAAAGAAGCAGGCTAGGAACCAAGATGCTGATTGATTGGTGGTTTAAGCAAAGATGGAGGAAATTGATGCTCTCAGAAGCAGTAATTGTATAACGATACCTATAAAGGAACAAGGAATCGGTATTAAGGCAGCATGGCAGCATACAATGACTGAGCTTATGAAAAGTTAATGAAGCTTATATAAGTAGGAGTCATAACAGCTTAAATCAAGATCACGGGTTGGATTCTTTGGGAATGTAAGATCATAGTCTTAAAAAAGAAGCATGTATAGGGCACGTACATATATAAGTGGGCCTGGCTTTTGCCTTGACCAACACCACCAAGAACATTGTGAATAACCAAGGCACAGCAATATCAAATATATCATGCTGCACAGAGAAATAATGTAAAAAGAGAATTTGGTGTGAAGCGAGAGGGCTTGAAAATAATTACCAAGTGGGGCTGAGGCTTGAGTGTGAGGAGAAAACAACATACGCAAGTCCCCAAGGAGGATTGCCTGTTTAGGTAATAGAAGAGGGTACAACCTATATATATCCCACGTGTTGCCATGTCTCATCTACAAGGTTTTGTCTGAGTTGAGAAGAAAAGCTGTCGTGCTATGGTATGGTACATGGGGGGTCACCTCATTCACATGGCAGGCCTCACAAGTTGAAATCTTTGTGTTGTTGCCCACTTACATATTTGAACATGTGATCCTCCTAAACATTTTCCGAATGGGGCCACATGGGGCTACCCACTTCCCTTGAGGAAACCAGGAGAGATACATGCACCTCTGTGTGTGTAATCGTAGACACGGACGACTCGTGTGTGTGTGTGTGTGTGTGAATGGTACCTGTTCAGGAGGACGGTTAATTAGGAGGCCTTTTAATGAAGAAAAGAGGAAGGTTGTGGACTCCCTCTCTCAAGGGTTTCTTGTCTGATGGATGCAAGAAGTCCTTGAGAGAGAGAGTAAACAAACAATCCCTTCATTGATTAATTAATTCCTTGACGATGATGGAAGGGGTTATTATATTAGCAAGCAATGTGATCCCATTTTTATAGGGCAACCAAACCAGAATCTGTCTCTTCATATCCTTTGTGTGTGTGGGCTCTACTTTGATGTCGATTTCCATATCCAGCTTGCTTCCTTTAATCTGTTTATGATCTTCATCTAATTCTATCCTGTGGACAGCAAGCATTGATACCCTTGTAATATGGCACATGGTTAAAGCAGCTTTAAAGGGCCAGTGAAGGCATATATCTCTCCCAAACTTATCTTAATGAATCGCAAGGGTCAACGCTTTAGCATTCGCATATGTATCTAATTCTTTTTTGACATTCCCTTCGCTGTCGTTTTTGTCTTTCCGGGTTTGCTAGCTAGCTCTCTTCGCTTTCCTATACTGCATTTGCATGCAACGCCTCTAATTCGCTGAACAATCCCTTGTGTGCCACACCGGTTGTGTCATTTTCCATTTCAAAACAGTAAAGTAATAGTAATGGGTGAAGACATCAATTAGAAGAATTTTACATACAAATACAAATGATGAAACATCAATTCTTTAATGGCGCGACAAGATGTTGCAAACTTGTTCAAACATAACGTAGTAAATTTTGTGGCACATAGCTCAATTGATGTCAAACACATGTCTGAAGATTTTTTTAAGCATGAGATTATGTGTTCAAATATAAAAGAGTATAATAGGTGCGTGACTTATGGTAAAACAAATATGTCCTCCGTGCTTGCCAAAAAAAGAAATTAAATCCTATTTTAGCCTTCACAAAAGAGACCTATCTTATTTATTTATTTATTTTTATCGACCTGCGACCCTACTTTACATGCTATTTTTATTTTAGTCCTGGACGAATGCCTACTTGAAAAGAGAAGTGTGTGTGGTGGACGTGTGCGACGGTTTCCATTGAATAGACCAAGAAATTGTAATTGGGCCTCTATTACAAAAAAATTGTAGTTGCACCTCTAAGTGTGGGCCCAAAAATATAACGACACAAAATATCCAAAACAACTGGACTGTTGCATAACAACCGTGGGTTGGGTTTAAGGAAAGGGCTGAACCCTCATGGCATCATGAATTAAAGTTAAAATGTGGGCATGACCATATACTAAATAGATTAAGAGCTTGTTTGTTAACCAATTTTTAAAATTAATTTTACGTAAATTAAGATAAAATTCTCTCACATATTTACTTCGAATTTTGTAAAACCATTTTTAAAATTGTTACTTTTTACACATGTTTTAAATAGACATTATCGCTCCTGACATTTGGCGCGAAGCGTAGAGTAAATTGCTTAGGGCACGAGCGGGAACTTGATTCTGGGAATTTGGTTTTTCGTTTTCGCCAAGGCATGGGTTCACCTCCGGCAAAGCGCCAGCGACAGAACAGTGACGGCGAGATTGACTCGTCTCCTTTAGCGTCGAACCCTGAAAAGTTGTCGCCTGTGGTGGTCTTCGCTCATGGTGCTGGAGCTCCTTCCTCCTCTCCTTGGATGATAAGGTTCTTCACTTGCACCCCACCCCCCAATGGAAGGGGGAAATCTATGGCTTTTGTCGTTTCTCTGTACTCCAAGCTTTTAATTGCTTTTCCAAATGCCGGTGAATGCCAAACATGTACTCGAAATCGGGGATGACAGGAGGAAGAACTCGAGTTTGTGTTTGTGTGCGTGTGTTTTGCAAACTAAAATACACTAAGCCTTAGTTTTAATTTTTTACTAACTAATGCTCATTTCGTCGCTTATCTACTATAAATGGATTCAATGAGAAAGTAAGCCTTGATACCCTTAAATTGACCAGTGTATTGTATATTTTGCTTCCTTCACGCCATATCCACTTTATTCAGGGCGTAAATGGCGTGTTGACATTTTAGGTTTACGTTGTCTGCCTTAAAACCAGTTTAAGATTCACTTCTTAGTTTTCAGGGGTTTAAGATGCATCCTTCATTGGTCATGGTAAACTGTCAATACATAATTTGCTTAAACCTTGTGGACTCTTGTCAAAGCAATTTCACTGTTTGTAACTGTAACAGATGGAAGGATATGTTAAGGGAGGCGCTTCATGCTGCTGAAGTAGTCACCTTTGACTATCCTTGTGAGTATATTTGGAACTAAATTTCTTGTCTTCCATTAGTGTGGCATTGATTGTTGTCTGTCTCTTTCAATTATCAAAATTGGATATGTCCACTACAGGATCTATATGCGTTTGTCATTTTTAATTCATTCCCAAGTACTTATGATTGCAGTTACCTAGAGTGTGACCTCCACTAATGAAACTGACCAATCTATGCCTTGTGTGAATAAATGGATTTGCTAGACATCTCTGGTGGTAAAAGGAAGTCTCCTCCAAAGGCAGAAAAATTAGTTGAATTTCACTCTGGAATTGTAAAGGAAACTGCTGCTAAGTTCCCTGGTCATTCCCTGATTTTGGCGGGAAAATCAATGGGTTCTAGGTATTTTGTATTTTGCTCGTTGGACCTATATTATTAAGTTATATTACCTGGCGGTATCTCATGCCTATGCTATTTTCTTGTAGAGTTAGCTGCATGGTCGCTGGTATGAAAGAAATTAATGTCTCTGCTGTAGTTTGCTTGGGCTACCCATTAAAGGTTTGACGTTCTTTTTGCATAACTGCTTGTAAGTTGTAACTGAATTCATTGTTCTATATTTGATTGGGCTGGAGGCATGGAGATTTAAGTTTACTAACTTGTATTAATTGGTCTTACTAATCTGCAGATTGTGGTGTTTGTTATACCTTAGGTTTTCTGTTTCAGCAAGCATAGTCATGCATTATTTGAAGGACATGGAGCACTAGTAACTTCACAATTACATAATATAGCTGTTCAATGTTTCAGGGGACCAATGGAGGGATCAGAGATGAAACGCTTTTAGAGCTGACGATTCCTACAATGTTTGTACAGGTAGTCCCTACGGTCATAATTCTCTGGTTTGACAGTGTTGAAGCAGAGGTGGATCTTTACGTAATTAGTATTGATAGCTATGGGTTTATTTATAATTTTTGGTGAAGTTATTGAGTGAATTCTGAATTCTAACATTATTAATATTTGGCTCGTTTGATATATGCGTCTCTATACTCTTAGCTTCTCCTGATATTTGCCTTTTCTGAGATTTTCTTGTACAGGGCAGCAAGGACAGTCTCTGTCCACTTGACAAGTTAGAAGCCACTCGGAAGAAGATGAAAGTCCTCAGCGAGCTTCATGTCATTGATGGTGGTGATCACTCTTTCAAGATTGGCAAGAAGCATCTGCAGTTAAAAGGTTCCACCCAAGACGAAGCTGAAGATGCTGCTGTTCAAGCCATTGCTGCTTTCGTCTCTAAATTACTTGAGGATAAGGAATGACAAGGGGATGTCTATACACGTAGTTGTTTGTATGTCGCCTTCGTGATTTTGTAACATAGATCATAGCCTGTAATTGTTTGTAGGGTAAATTATGGGGATGTCTTTTGTAACTACAGTACTTGGCTAGCAGACGAATTGAGGACCCCACTTGTTATGGGCAGTGTTAATTTAACTTGCTGTAATTTTCCCCTTGACGGTGTTTCAGTTGTTAGTGCTCGGTTAGAGATTACATGCATCTAAGAAGAGATGGTTCATGGTCTGCAAACTGCTAAAATTTTATTTGACATGTCTAAGGAAGTCACTAAATAGTACACACCACGGCCATATGAGATTGGCTTGTTTATTATTATTTTTTTCACCTTTTGAGTACAATATGTATTTTCCTACACACAGGCGATGATTATTCTTAAGAATGCCACCCATCCTTTTCTTTTCTTCCTTCGCGGAAAAGACACACTGCTTATCCCCGGTCCAGCTGCCCCTTTCATCAATTCTGCGAAAGTAGATTCGAACAGTGAACCCAATCAAATACCAATTACTCTATCTAATATTCTTATTATAAGGACTTCCTAGATGTTTGTTTGAGTCATCAATTTTTTACCGCATTACATCCTTTGCTCATGATTTTAGGGAGAGAGAGAAACTAATATAAACATACTTCAAGTTACTTATTAGTTGTAAAGATGGTACATGCAACTCATTTAATTTGTTTTTTTAGAATAAAAAAGTTAAATTAATTAATTAATTAGCTATAATATATATTCTATAATACTTATATATATTGTTAGATTATATATTATAATTTAGAAAAATTAGTTTAGAAAAAATGATAATATATCATTTAATTTGATTAGTTTTCTTAGTTTTGGCAAAAATCGAACAAGATATGGGCAAGACAATATTTACCTTCTTGGTCCGGCAGTTTTCCTTATCGCTGTCGCTGCTGCTGTCGCCGTCCCGGTTGTTGTTCTGACGGGATGAGCCGTCCTTGATCCTGCGGAATAAGTTCCTGTCCTTTTTGTTGGCGTTATCTCTGTTTCTCCAGGGATGATTCCCAAAGCATGTGGTAGTTGTTCCTCGAGGATGAGTTGGTGGCCCTGGAGGATGGCTGGGGTTAGTCTGCGTGATGCGTGCCTGCACAACTAAAAGAGTGATCTCTGTTTTGGCCTCACCCTGATCGGTGAAGTTTTGGTGTGTCCGAGTTTCAGTGTAGCAATGAGTCTCTGTTTTGGAGGAATTGTTAGTGCCAGTGTTGCCATGGCCTTTGAAAGCCTTGTTGGTCATGTCACAGATTTTCTGGCCTAACTTGGTGTGGTGGCTCTGTTTCTGGCAGTTTTCATTATGCTTCGGTTGAATCTGAACAGAGGCCATGGATGGATATTGGCAGCAGCTTGTTGCTTCTTTGCCTTGGTGCTGCTATGTAAGCCTGCTGCTTTAGAGCCCTTTTATTGGCAATTTTCAGAATCCAGGCCGAGTGGCTGCTCCATCTCTCTCCACTAGTATGGATCATTATCATATTTAACTATTATTGTTCTCATTGATGATGCTGTGATAATATTATATACATTAGAAGGCTTCTCAATCATCACCTCTAAGATCATCCTACAGCCTAGTCTAGTGATTCTGTTATTTTTGGAAGATATGTGAGGTCAAGAAAGAAAATGGAACCTATGCTCTCTCTGTCTGCAAAAGTTGGAGAATAAAGTGGGAAAAGATTGATGGCTTAGACACGATGAACAAGTTCCTTCTACCCAATCTGTCCAATCATAATGAATTAATTAAACCCACTACAGAATTCGTTTCTGCTGTGAGTTCTGTTCCTCACAAATTTTTCAGGAATCAGGAGATATACTTCAGTTTTTTCTTTCATTTCTTCTTTTGTTGGAAGGAAGCTGTAATGAAATGGGCCGCATTCCCTCACGAAGACTCTGATCATTATGGGTTTTGTTTGGGTGGATTAGTTAAGGCTATTGCTGTTTCAACAATTGGATCAACCCCATCCAAATGTTGTAGACCCAACAGCCCACTTATAGATATAAGCTAAGAACATCATTTTATACTATCCAACCTTGATATAAAATTCAGTTAATTTTTTTAAAAAAATTTAAATAAATAAATTACTTAATTATTACATATATATTAAAATATTTATATATATCATTAGATAATATATCTATTTATAAATCAGATAAATTAATTTAAAAAAAAATGATAAGTATATCTGTTAATAATAAAAAGGAAAAGTTTAAAGGCTCCATAAGTGCGAAGGCATGATAAATCCGTGCTATTAGGTGCTTGGAATTCTAAGGCTGCGTTAGGTTCCAAAGAACGCTGAACTTTGAATTAGAATAGGAAGGCTGGTCAAGCGCTGTTTGGCATGCACAGATCAGTAATCACAGCTTCCAAATAAGGGTTACAAAACTTTCCGTACATGAAACCTTCATCTCCATTCTTGATAAAAAAAAAAAAATTACTTAAAGATACATTCATTCCCTTCACAAATTAATTATTATGCAGAAATTAGTGCGAGCCAGTGCCTATATCAGTTCAATTAGCCCACCCGAATTGCGCAGGAGGGCAAGACTCTAGTCTTCGCCCCACGAAGTAAAGTCATTTTGATGGTCTTACAACGAGTTAACAATTTTTGTTGGCAAAAAAAAAAAAACAATGAGTTAACAATCATCTAGAATTTCTAATTAAGGAAAATCGTAAGCATAAGTATTTCCAGGTATTATTTATTCAAGTTTAGAGTATAAAACATCAAAATAGTAATCAATACAAAATCTACAGTTCCATGAAATATGTATAAACTTATCTTTGATTTTTGGGCATAATATTGTATGGCATGTTATTGAATTATAATCCACACAAGTAGATTTTTAGCCATTTATTTTTTATTAACTTTCATTTTGATTCATTAATTTTATAAAGTGTTTTTCCTCTAACCCTAATGGGGTTAATATTAAAATTTTAAATGCTGACAAAACATTCTCAAGTGTTGATATGTTAAGTTTATTTTAAAAAAATAATAATAATTGATACAAAAAATTATCATTTTAGACTAACAATGTTAGGATTAAAAAAACTGAAATGGGACTTTCTAAGACCAAAGGTACATTTTTGTCTTGTAGAAATTAATAAGTTAATCACAAGCTGTGAGCTAATTAGTATATTATTGATTATATAATCATTACTAGATATACCGGTAGTTCAATCCATTTTTTGATAATTATGATTCTCTTTAGTTTAGATAAAGTTCCATAATTTTGATAACTTGTATATTTTTTATGATGAATAATAGAATACTACTACGTGATTTTGCATGCAAGAACTTGATCAATCTATATATGCGTGGCTAATTGAAAGTGCTAAAGTGAACAAGGAATAGTACTACAATAAATTACAAACCAAACGTTATTACATTAATAGATCAAGGTGGAACATCCTTATTTAGTATGCATAATACTGCCACGATACATTACGAGGACACACACGCTGGCCTTTTATCTTAGAGCAGTAACAGTGAAGAGGGACATAGAAGTATATTTGTGATCATATATTAAAGGCAGGTAACGTAACAGAGGCATATATAACAGGATCCTCCTATGCTGCTGCTGCTTCATCAGTTCTGCAGATATACAATAATGCAACATAGTTAGCACTTAATTATGAATATTGAGCACCGTGCATCATGAGAAACTAGTGGCACATATTTTTACCAAAAAATAAAAAAAGGGAAATTGGTGGCACATAAGTGTGTGTGTGTATGGTGAAAATGAATGAGTGAATTGAAATGAAGGTTAAGTATTAGTATAATTAAGAAGCATGCATGCCTTCCTGTTGTGGCAATTTTCGTGGTCACTGTCGCTGTCGCTGCTGCTGTCATCGCTGCTGTGACCAGACAAGCCATCCTTGATCTTCTGGAAGACGTTCTTCTTATTGTGCTCCTTATTCCTGAGGCATTGTTGAGTTGAACTAAGGTTGTTGGAGTTGGAGTTACTGTGATGATGGTGTCCTTTGAACAGCTCAGACACCTTCTGCCCCAGCGAGGTGTGCTGCTGCTCATGGCAGCTTTGTTCGCAGCTTCTGTGACGCTGAACCGACGCCGCCATTGATAATATAATATTATGCTCTAGAGCTGATGAATCAAGAAAATGAACTTGTTCCTCTTTTATACCTCTCTTACACTAACTGATCGATGCTTAGTTAAGCTCTTGGGTCTTTAATTTATAGGCATTCACTTGGGTGGCCTTTGCATCTCATTTTTCGTGATGCCTCCATCAAACATATATATTACTTATTCTCATCCAATATATTCCAAATCCAGTATTTATCCTTCTGAATCAATTCATTTGACTTGTAGAAATTAAAATATATAAGGACCACCTAAATATGAAAATTCTACATTAATTTTTTCTTCTTTTTATGAATCAACCGGTATCCATCGTCTTTTCTAAATCATATTATCAAGTATCCAACTAAATCATTCATCCGATTTTTGAGAGTGTTGACCTACAATGGGAGGGCATATCGCTATCTCTGAACAATTACCTGGCTAAAATATATAATATCTTGAAATAGCTAATTAATTCATATGAAGTCCTTCAGAATTACTTTAGAATTAAGTTTCTTCCTGAAAAAATTAGTGGCTACTGTGTAATTTTGCTGCAAAATTCAATTCTGAACTAGCCTCAAGAAACTTTGCAATTATTAGGTCTTTTCGATGTATATTGAATTGAAATTTGCAAATTTACAAGGTATTTTGCCGTCATTCTCCCTTATATAGATAACTAAATCAATTAATTGTGCCACAACTTAAATTACCAACTTCACAGCTGTTTATGCATCCCTCTATGCTCTTCCTGGAGGTTCGGTTTACATCAATTTCTCCAGAGAATTCTGAATATGTATCTGATTTGAAAGGAAAGAATGATCAAATGGGGAATATACGATATCTGATGAACTGTCCTCAACTTAGTTATTCTTGTCTATTTGCTGAACATGACAACACACATAAACATCCCTTCATGCAAGTAAAGAATATATATATATATAGCATCCACATCACACATGATGTAACCTACAAATTAAAGACCCACAAGAAATATTAGAACTTTATTAGCCGAAAATATACAAGTAAAGACCGACCCAAAAGTTCTACATACTGAATAATTTTATATCAAAGAAATATTTGCATTGGCATGCGCGGCAGCTCTGTAGTTTGTGCGTTATATTACGATATGATACTTTTATTACCTATTTTTGAATTGTTTCTTATTTCGAGAGTGAAAAATTAAAAAAGTTACATTCACGTACCTCATGTACAAATGTTTAAAGCAAAAAGTCAATCTAATTTAATTATTCTTCATTCGCACTTTAAAAGTGCGATCACCACTATATCATCCCCGTGGCTCGCCATTTATGTTTGTCTTCCACCGCCTTTGTTAATACCCTCATAATATGGACATGGTTTCCTGCTAAGTATTTAATATTTAGTAGGTAAAGTTAATTAGATTTAAACGGTTTAGATTTATTTTTTTTTGAAATGGTGATTTTTTAAATAAAAATTATTTTTTTTAAAAAAAATAGTAGTTAAAATATTGTTTTTATTTTTTATTCTACATCTATTAAAATAATTTTTTTAGAAAAATATAAACTTATACAAAATTAAATTTGGGCTACCCAAATTAGATATGGATGGTTCATATCTAATTATCTTTTCCTATTAAGCAAAATACTTAGTAGGATAATTGGTTCCCCTAATATAAGTGTATGGAATAGCTTGTATTAAGTGATTTTACATAATTTCATATAAGTATATGAAAGAAGTTTTATCTCGACTTACATAAAAGTATTTTTCTAAATGATCATAAGGGTTTTCCAAACAAGCAAATTACCACCACAATGTACTCATGTGATCATTAATCATTTTTATAAATCACTTTCATCATATATCAGATATACCAAGTAAAACCTTAAACCACATTAACTCTACTTTAAAATTTAACAATTTTATCCATATTTAATATCTACTATAACACTTAAAAGCAAAGTCACTACATAATAATAGGTAAAATTGTACATTCATATTAAAAATTTAATGAGGTAACTTATAAATATGATCAAATAAAATATTTTCTTTCTGCCTTATAACTAGGACTAGAGGAGTAATATTTAAAAAAAAAAAAAACTGGGCGAACCAGACAATTATAATGATATTTTGAGGAATGTGATTCTGTGTCTGTAGAGTGAAAAATCTATTAATAGGCAGTATATGCATGGAAATGTTTTAAATATGAAATAATGAAATTAAGGATGTCTAAACAAAGATATTCATCACCGAAGAGTTGGTCGATGTAAAATAGAATATGTGCTATGTTTCACTTATTTCAAATTTGTCCATATACTTTTTCACATTCTGATGCCATTAAAAAGCATATTTAATTTCTAAGATTGTTCATATATACTTTTCTTTCATGAAAAATGGAGATAATTACAACAGTCAACCTTTGGCCATTAACGTGGAAAATTATAATGGAGATAATTAACACATCTACCTACGAAAGATGAGGACTAATATACTATTTTTTTACTCCCAATACAAGAGCTATAGCGAGTTGAAAGTTTAGATTTGTTTTCAAATATAAAATTTCAATTTTTTTAAAATTTTTTTACTTTTATCATTTTTTTCAAACTAATTTATCTAATTTAAAAACTAATATGTGTCCAATGTTACACAACAATATTTTACAAAGATCATGTCATATTTATTTAAACCAACTAATTTATTTTTTAATGTATTTAAATTAAGTAAGTAACTTTTATATTAAGAATCGAATGGATTGATTAGTATAATTTATGAAAAAAATTAATTAGGAGCAAGATGACAAAATTAAAGGGGGAATGGACATGGTATAGATGTTTGGAAATGCCTAAATAAATAATAATGGGAAGAACAGCTACACAGCTAAGCAAAGGGCATTAGAAAAACAAGCAGTGGAGATTCATACATTCTAGAATTAACGTTGGAAGGGTCAAATCGAGAGAGTCAAATTACCAGCGATGAGATCTTTTTTAATTTTTTTCATTTTGAACATCTAGAAATTAAAGCACATTACTCAAAGATGACGACGATGACAAGTAATTAACTCACTCACGCAAGCTCTTCATTTATAATTACTGGTAATTAATAAACTAATCCTTGAAAATGGAGCTTCTTTAATTTGACCTTCAGAGAAACAGAACCCTCAGGGATCAGAGAAGATAGTAGAAAGAATCAGAGATATATATATATATATATATGGCTCTGTTGATTATATATAGTACAATAATTTCATGCAACTAGTAATTATTTACTTGCAAGAATGAAAATGATGTGCACCAAATTGGGCAGTTCTTGCATCCTCATGCACGTTGGAACTAACTCTCAGAGCCTTCCAGAAGCCACTCTAATGAAAAACAATTAATAGATAGTACTCCTTCCAGAGCTATTAATTAATGTATAATAATACTCTCTCCATTCTTCTTTATATCTCCTATTCGACCTTTTATTTTGTTTTTAAATATTTGTTGCTTTAGAGATTCAAGGAGGCCTACCTTTTCATTTTCCAGTTATATATATATCTTGATTTTATAATTATTATCTACATCTCTTTTTCTGTTACTTCTATTTTTATAAGTAATCTTATTTCCCTTGCTCTTTCTTAAATGAGGGGATCGGATTGTAAAGAGGGTAATTAGTAAATGTATATAGCAATATTCTATATTAATAAAAAATCATATTCTATGTACATATATAATCTTAAACAACCAATATATATGGAAGGGAGGTAGTAATCGATGAAGAGATGATGATAAAATAAAAAAAAATGAAAGACACTTTTTAAAATTCCGATGAAATTGAATTTCCACCGAATTAATACCAGAACGGTTTTCATTAACTCATCTCCAGTATTATAAATAGGATAACTCATAAGGCTAGCGAAGCGGTCCAAAGTCCAAAGGGTGAGCAAGACTTAAGACTTGGTTATAAATATTGGTGGCCTATTTAATTGTTGATTGAGATCAAGCATGAGCATATGTTAACAATTAATGAGATGGGAATAAACATTAATTAAATGTATTATATATAATGGAAGAGAAATATATCTACTGGTCAAACTCAGATAATTTAACGTTTTGTGAAGAGAGGTGGTGGGTTTGCATCAGTAGCAGTACTCCCCACCGGTCCTTGTATATTTGAGTGTGGGGACTCCTCCTTTGAGCCTTTGCCATACGAAACAAACGAACAAAACTCTAAAGTGATAAATAATCAGAAAAATTAATTTTTTGATCTTTTAACTTCTGATTCTGTTGTAACTCAGTTCCTTAATTTTGATTCAGTGTAACTCGATCCCTATAATTTTGACTCGGTTGTAACTCAGTCCCTGAATTTTGACTCACTGCAACTCAAGTTTTTATAGTTTTAACCATTTTATAATTTAGTCCATGGTTTTTTATTATATATATGCTTTATTTTCTAAAATATAGGGACTAAATTATAAAATGATTAAAATTATAAGAACTGAGTTACAGTGAGTTAAAATTTAGGGATTAAGTTACAATCGAGTCAAAACTACAGGAATTGAGTTGCATTGAATCATACTTCGGGGATTGAGTTATACTGAGTTAAAATGTAGGGACTATAAGATTAATTTTCCCTAAATAATCTAATTCCGTCACAATTCTCATACATATATATATATATATATTTATATTCTCTGTTATATATATGTGGGTGTGAGGGTAAAACAGCAAAGCCTCTGATTTCACCACCCACCACCCAATTATTTTGCAATGATTTGTCTGAATATAAGAGAGATACCTATATATATATATATATATACAGCCTAGCTTGATCTCTGAACAACACCAGTGGTCCTCAGGGTGTTTCTTTCATCGTTAAATCTTAAAATACTCAGCTGCGCATCTTGCAAACTTCATCCATATACACAAGGAAACTGCCTCTTTGACCTTTCCCTCAAGTTCTTCTTCAGCTATACATACTGCTCTCAATATATATATATATATATATAGACACGCACTCGATCAATTTGCATCTTTCTGTATATGTCCCCCCCCCCTCCGATCAGATCGCAGGTTAATGGATGATCGTCATCCCCGAAAACAGTCAACCAGCTCTGAAGGTTCTTAATCGATCTCTTTGGAAAGCACGCATGCCACTAGCTGCTAGCTATATATTTCTTCCGTATTTTTCCCTCTTGCTCTATATATTGTTGTTTTAGATTTCATACATTATTTGGAGGTTATTACATGTTATAATTTTAACGATGGATGGACGAGGCAGAAGTGAGCAGCATGGAGTGGGAGTTGATAGAGATGAGTGAGCAAGAGGAGGATCTCATCCACAGGATGTACAGGCTCGTCGGCAAGAGGTATTTATGTATTATTACATATATTTTGCCACTCATCTCTCCATTAATCATTTCCTCTACTTTCCCATCCTCATATCTTCTTATTACTTCTCCCTCCCTTCTCTAACTGTATTATATGCTCGTGATCTCAGTGTTCAAACTTCTATTATCGCTTCGACTGTTTAATTGCAACCCCATGACATAAGTTATCTGATCAAGTTTCCCATACTTGTAAAGCGAATCTACCGATTGCCACTTTTATCCCTACCTCCATATGCACTCATATATATATATATATATGTATATATATATAGGGCTGTAGAATTTTGCTGTACAAATAGATAACAACTTGTTACCTTGACGATAAAATTCGGACCAGGTTGAGTTCATTGCAACTCCTTATCCTTGATTTATGGCCAATATTAATCTTATCGAGTGGGCACTCTAGACTCAGCATGACGAGAAAATATCAGGCTCTTCCATACACTGTTCATTAACTTTTTTCTTTTTTTTTCTTTTTAGGTTTGTATATCTCTTTCGCCGAATGTTATTCGAGGATACCTATCCTTTCCATGTGTTTCATTGATTATAACTAAAATTTGAAGTGATTATATTCAATATGTTCTTCTGGGTGTATTACGTTTACACACACACACACACTATTTATGGTTGGCAAAAAAAATATATATATACTATTTATGATGAATGACATGCGCTGCACAAATACTTAATTTAATTAGATGGGAAAAAGGTTGATACGTTACTGTTAGTCTTTGTGCTTGATCTAGCCAGTTACATTATTTGTAGCAGACGGAATAGCTCTATGCATGTTCAATCTTGACTATTATTAGTCTATTGAAAATAAGAAGCTAGTTATTTATTTAGTTTTAATTGGTTAATTTTATGATATATTTGCTAAATCTCCTATTCGTTTAACAATTGGCATGCTAATGAAGTTATATTCAAGTGTAAATAGAGAAGGTCCTACATGAAGAGATTTATATAAGCGAAAAAGAATTTTCTAAGATACTGACAAAAAATTAATATGAATGCAATCTCTACAAGTTTTAGGACGTTGAACATGAAGAATAGCCATCTGACATTTACTTTGTAAAGATGTGGAACGATTTTCCCCCCCTAAGTTTGCGGTTTATCAAAGTGTAATATATATAAATGTGAGTGGAATGACACAGGTGGGATTTGATAGCAGGACGCATTCCTGGTCGTAAAGCACAAGAGATAGAGAGGTTCTGGATCATGAAACACACTGAAGCTTTCTCTGCTATCAGACATTAATCCAACATCTCTAAAACCCTCCAACTAAATTACCCATCCCCCCAGAGATAATTGAGCAGCTTTTTTTTTTTAATTTCTTCAATTTCTAGCTATGAGATAATTTTTGTATATGATGATTATATTTTGGTTTTCTTCATTATCATCTCCGGTTGTATCCTTCTTCTATTCGTTACGATATGTTGCATAAACGTAGTTGTTTTCTGTTTTATGAGTTCTCTCAAACTGAAACAAATAGCAGCTGTAGAAGAAATATTATCTCACGCTTTGCTTTATCTTTCTAGTTTGAGATCTAAAATCAATAATAGATAGAAGCTATTTGCAGAACAGATAAAGAATCGGAATATGTAACTCAAAATATCTGATGGGTCTCTTTTGACTGGAAAAAAAAAAAAAAGAGCACGATGATGACAACTGAAAATAGTTGTCACCAATGAGGGAATGTTAAGAGTAATTGGGATTTTTTATATTACTCTGACTGTCAAACTTAACTTGTTACTCTTACCAATAAATATTAATCTTTTATAATGCTAGCTAAAGTTATCTTATATGGATTCAATCCAAAATTACAGGCTACACTTGAGATATTTTATTAATTCTCTAATTAATATTAATAATAATTAAAATAAAGTAAAATATCTCACAGTTTTTTGTAATTGCTTTTAAAGAAATGATATCAAGATTTTATTCCAAAAAAATTGGGATAATATGTTATGAGATGAGTTGGTTATCAATTCATCACCACCAAGGTAGGTTTAAACCTGGTAAAGGAGGTTAATTTCTCACAGTATGAAAAATTAAAATTTAAATTTTAATGTCTGATAGTATCACAAATAAAATTGATTCTTATAAAAGAATACATATTATTGGGAAATAAAAAAGGATTGAACTAAGTGGCCAATATGACGGTTAAGTTACAAATGCAGGCGAGAATTTTTTTTTTTTTGGTAGCCAGGCGAAAAAGTATTGATATCATGGAATCAGTCTATTCCTTCTAGGCTCTCTGGATAAAACAAAATGGGCCTAAGTCCCCCAAGTTTCTCGTTTTCTTCGTTTTCAGCCCAGGGAATGTTTAAGCAGAGATATTTTGCCTTCATTGCTCCATTTTCAAACGAATTTAACTACTAAATCAGTTTCATGATGTGTCCGTTATCCTATTATCAGGAACAGTATTTTGGTTTGGTATGCTTAAGCCATGATGCTTCATTTATGCTTTCCTTAATCCTTATTGCATCTTCATCTTCCTGCTTCTGAACTCTGAAGCCACCACCTCATTTTTGTCTTATGTATGAGGCGTCCTCTTCTGGGACATCATCCTACCGTACAACGTAGCTTAGCCGACGTCAATGTCAAGTTGTGAAACTAATCCAAAAAAACAAACAATTAAAGAATCTGGCAACCACACACTGGTTAGCTCATCTCTTTCTTCATCACATATCTCAAAACATAAACTATTCATCCTTCAATATTTTTATTACTTGCAACAGAGAGTCAACTCACCCCTTTTGGCCTTCCATCAAATAATCTCTTCATGGGGATATCACTGCCAGCCAAGAAACTGATGTTAATTAATCATTATTTCCAAGCTAAGTGACCTTCATAACAGTATAGTTACAGACTTCCTGAACTGGGAATTAATTTACCAATCCTTGTGGTCTGCGTCTCGTATTGCTGTTAATGAACTGTTGCTTATTAGTTTACTTAACTCGAAACTCTTATTATATTATTGAATGAACAAAAATCATCATCTGCCATATTGGTTAGTTTGAAATTTGATGGTTTTGTGCGAAGTACACGTTATGAACTGTGCGCTTGGCGGGTAGAGATAGTCCATCTAATTATCATATCAGGCTTGGAAGAAGAGAGATCGACGTTAAGTATCGAATGGGGTTTGATTGATGTTAGCAAGCGCAAGCACAAGCACACGTCAGAAAGCTTTATTAATACTTTTACATAATACTGCTCATCTATAGTGAATCAAAGATATAACGCGGAAATGAGTTTGAAAATTCTAACATCCACCGATGACTCCCCATTCTCTCTTTAATCATGACTTGTAATAGAAGGAGCCAATAATTGACAACGTTGTAGATCTTTTTGAACTTCCTCGAGCTGAAGTGGACTTGGTCAGCACTTGTATTGGGTCACTGACCAAGACTGGTCTTCGCTGAATAACTCGCTTTCTCAGTCAAACTTGGACTTTCCAACCCCCCATCTTCCTTCCTACGTGTCTTTTGGCAGTCCAAACAAACACCATATAAATGTGACACCTTCCATTCATTCTGTAAGCATTAAGCATTCGCTCCATCAACCTCACTCCCTCCCACGCCTCCCCCCCCCCCCTCCGGGGCTCTCGCTACTTCCATGTTCATAGCTCCTACTTCACCATTCAACGGTTCTTCCATATTTCTTTGGTTCCTGGATCCACTAGACAAGAAGCCTCTAGTTCTGGCTAAAAGTGTATTCCCAGAGTAGAAGTGGTGCTCTCTGCTATGAACTAGATATCAAGCACCATATCTATAAAAAGACAAGGTCGTTACTGTAACGAGTTTGTTAAAAAATGGAGGATGACAGGAGGTGGGAGCCGAGCACACTTACGAATGAGCTACTTCAAGGAATGGAGGCAGCGAGGAAGTTGATGGCAGAGTTTAGGACTGAATCTTCGGTAGAGGCCAGGGATTTACTGGTGCAGAGGATATTATCATCTTATGAAAAGGCTCTGCTAATTCTGAAATGGAATGCCTCAAATACCAACCCTCTTCCCATGGGAACAGTAGTGACTAGTTTGCCGCCAGAGTCTCCAATATCTGTCAACGCCGTAAGTCCTTTCAGAGATGACATTGACGGCGATCATCCTGATCTTAAACCCGATTCCAAGAAAAGGTGAATTTTACCTTGACAAACTTGATAGTATATGTGTGTAAGATTGTTCATATATGATCAAAACCTGACGCCTCTAGCAACGTTTCAGAAAGATGATGCCCACATGGATGGAACAAGTAAGATCAAGCTCTGAGACTACCCTTGAAGGACCCCAAGATGATGGCTTCAGCTGGAGAAAATATGGACAGAAAGACATCCTGGGTGCCAAATATCCAAGGTCAGAGGACAATAGATCCTACTACATTAGTACGCTCTATTAGCATTATGATTATCCTCTATCCATGCAAGCATCTAACAAAACACTGTTACATATTGCAGAAGTTACTATAGGTGCACCTTCCGCAAGACTCAAAACTGCTGGGCCACGAAGCAGATACAAAGGTCAGACGAAGACCCTACTGTATTTGACATCACTTACCGAGGAAGGCATACTTGTTCCCTGGGAAATAATGCTGTTCAACCACCCAAGTCTCCAGACCAACAGGAGAAAATACATAATTATGAAAGTCACACCCGCCAGCATGAGCCATCGTTACAAGAGAGCCTAATGAAATTCAGAAATAACTTGAGTGTCAATACAGATAACCTTAAAAACGAGGAGATGGCAAATCCTTTTACTTTCCTTCCAACCTCCTCTGGATACATGACACCAGAAAGCCACAGTTTGCCCCCCTTGCCACTAGAGAATGATCCTTTCTGGGAAGGCCTTTCACAAACAGACTTGCTATCTCCAAATACACCGCAATCAAACTATTTACCGTCCCTGTCTTTCAAGATGGATGAGTTCCATGGCATCAAAAACCAGCCATGCTCAGAATCTGACATCACTGAGATCATTTCAGCCAACACATCAGCCAGCAATTCTCCGATCCTCGATTTTAATTTCCCTATTGATCCTGTGGAAATTGACCCAAATTTCCCTTTTGACACCCCGGGACTTTTCCCATAATTTTTTAGTGTTAGAGATGTATCATATAAATAATTTTCAATATTAGCTGCAATAGCTGTTCAATCATGCCTGTTAACCATGGCATTAAGTCTAAGTTTGGAAAACTGTGGACCACAAAACAATGGAGCAGCAATGATAGCAATAAAAAAATTCACTGAAAATTGCAAAAACAATTTTTGCAGCGTTCGCAGTATTCACTTTCAAACACATGAATAAGAATGATATAAGGTCCGGATTCCCATTGTTATACCTTGAGCAGAAGACCGCAGCAGGCAGTCGCCACTGAAGGAGTTATTAACTTTAGTGTAGCACAATACATCAGCCCAAGAAAACGTGAGTTAAAAGAGAATATGATTTGATGACTATGATATCACAACTTCATGCCTATAAAGATATGATGTGCTTGAAATTCAACATCCAAAATTCATTTTCCATCTTGCAGAATGGTTAGAAAAATATCATAAAAAGTGATATCCAAAAGCTGAACGAATTTTCTAAGAATAAAGGTTTGAAGCGAAAATCCCAGCCAATAATTGGGAGTGGCTGTATTAGAATAGAAATTAGAAACTAATAATGCAAGCCAAGAATGATTATATGTGGAATATAAAACCAGAGAGAATGACTTTTGAATACTAAAAATGCATCTCATGTTTCTTCTCATATTTAAACTTCTTGAATCAGGAGAGGATGTATTTTGTCCTGAAATGTCCTGTCTCAGTCTAATCACATCGATAAGTTGATTAGAGCGAGAGGTGACACAGCCCCATCATCATGTAGCTGATCCACACTAGACAAAGTCCCATAACACAATTTTCGCTACATAATGGAAGCGGAAAATGTCGTGCCAATCAAATTGATGTAATTAAAGTGAAATACATCAGTAGGAAAAGTTAAGTCATCGAATATGTCAGCTGGTACTGCCCGATTGTGTAATCAACATTCAACAGGGAGCAGCAAGAATAAATTGAAAGAATTCGGCAAGTAAAGGAAGAAGGAGAAAGAACTATAGTAGTGGCAACCGAACAAGAAATGAAAGCAAAGACCACCGTGAAAGAAATTAGCAGGTTTGCGCGAAACGAAGATTGTTCTCAAAGACCTTGTGTGTTTTGATTTATTTATCATTAATTGGTTTTAAAACCCTGTCAGTGGCTTAATTCACACTGCCCAACAAACAACAAAAAATCTAAGCTTAATTTGATCTCACGAGGGGTGGAACAGAAAATGAAAAAAAGTGCCTCGGATATAGGATGCTACAAAAGAAACAGTACATGAGGCGCAAGTTAATAATCAGGATGATGATGAGGATGCATAGAATGTATTGACAACCTAGTGAATTGCCCAGGAAAACGCTAAATTAGCCCCTCGCTCATCCGTATCTGTTTTCCTCGACGACCCTAAAAGCGTCTGAAGTTATTCTAGTCTCCACTCTCGAAACAAGTTAAACCATTCAAACAGGTACGTCTGAACGCGTTCTTAGAATTCGAAGCCTGTTCAGTATCAATATGTTAAGGTGGAGGCTGTAGCATAAATTATTTGTGACAAGCAGATGCCAGGATACATAAATAATCATTTACCTTGTTGAAATAACCGATAAATGCCGGAACATCTAAGTTGCCGGAGGCCGGAGCCTGGAAACGGAAAAACAAAAAAGGAAGAGTCTGTAGAGTCTGTAAAACTCACTTGTAGGCCCAAGCGACAAAGGAAAGCAAGAAGCAGAAACCGAAGGGGTAAATTTTTTTTAGCAGATTTACAGTTAGTACTGAAGTAGAAGAAGGCCATTCTCACGGAAGAAGCGAATCACTGAGAAGCATTTCTCACGAACCGCAGGCAAGGGCCAAGTCAACGGTGACCCCTCCCCCACCCCCTCTGGGCTTATTTTTGTCCGCTTTCGGTTTTCCAATCTATCTGGCCACCAGAAAACAGAAGTCCAATCTCTAATTCTCCACACAACCAGGAGCCACGATTAAAATTGGGTGAAGGCCTTTTCCCCCTAAGCACATAGGTAGTTAATTATCCAGAGCTAATTCTGTTTGAAGCATAATTATAACTAAATGGTGAATACCTTCTTCACTAAGAATTTGAATCTTATTTTATCATGTTATAAAAACCCAGTTCAATTGAACTAGTATTAATTCTCACATGGGCTGCATGAAGGAAGTACTTAAGTGGATCAAGTACCTCCCCTGATGAGAATTTGAATTTTGTTTCATCATGTTAGGAAGACTGGTTCATTCAACTATGATTAATTCTCACAAGGGCTGCCTGAAGGAATCACGTAAGTGGACCATTTCATGCAATTTGCCCATGGGAGGCCTTAATGGTGATAATGGGCTCAAACTCCGGAGCCCATATCCAGAATCAAGATTTGCCTGTCGAATGCGACATGGCTAGCATGCAAGTATATTGGCAGGCTCAAGCAAGTGGGAACCACAGTACTTATTCGAACCAATGGGTATCTAGTCTAGTAAAAACGGTTAGCCGCTTGCAGCGTGAAGAGAGAAGACAAATGCTAATGATCCTGTAGCTTCATAATATAAAGTTCTCTACGTATTCCCACGTTCATGTGGTTGATGTTCCACAACCGGATTGCAACTAAGGAAAAAACAAGCCAATGGGGTAAAGGTTCGGACATATGTCCAATATGCCATCAGGAGCGAGAGGCATTAATTCATGCCATGAGAGACTGTCCTTTTGCAACTGAGATATCGCAGAAATTGATCACCCAAAATATGAGAGTTAAATTCTTCAACTTGGATCAAAGGAACTGGATACAATGGAATATTATGAACAAAACTAAAGATACTGATGGTTTCTGGTGGCCTGAAAAGTTTGCAATATCGTGCTGTTTTTTATGGAATTGGAGAAACTCACAGCTGCATAACCTGGAATTCAAGAGACCTCTGAATGGAGAACGACGCATCCTGCAATATTTGGTACAATTAGAGAAACAGTGGAACGACAAACTAGAGCGTCACGGAACTGCAACAATCCAATTTATAAAATGGCAGAAACCTGAGGTAGGCTTGTGCAAGGTGAACACAGATGGCATGGTGGTTGGAACTGGAATGGCTGGATGTGGAGGAATCCTTAGAGGAGATCAGGGGGAATGGCTCCATGGATTTTCTCAGAAATTAGAACCCTGTGACGTGAAAACAGCTAAAGTATGGGGAGTTGTTGAAGGATTGAGGCTCGCTTGGGATCTGGGGTTCAGGAAGATTATAGTAGAATCAGATGCGTTGCAAGTAGTGGAAGAAATTAATCAAGGACGGATGATAAATGGTTGCTACTTACTTAGCAGGCAAATCAGCGCACTGCTGAATCGTAACTGGCAGGTGGTGGTACAGCATATTTACGGAGAAGGGAATAGATGTGCTGATGCTCTTGCTCACATGGGTCTCGGACAACATGAGCAAAAGGTCATATGGAGGACTCCTCCTGAATCTGTCTTTGTACTTGTACAAGATGATAATGAGGGGCTAGGTGTGCCTCGCTCTTTAGTTTCAGTGTAATACTCCTTGGGTTTTGCCCTCTTCATCAAAAAAAATAATAATAATATAAAGTTCTCTTGTTAAGCGGGAGGTCACATATGTGATCCTATTGGATAACCCTATGCTATTAATATCAGCCACTCTAAATTAGAAAAAAAAAAACAGCTTCGAATCCTCTCATGATCCTTTTTCTCCTTTTCTTTTTAATAACCCTTCTCCTGCTTAAAAAGGAAAAAAAAAAAGAGTTAAGGGTTTAGAGCCATTGATGAACACAGAAGCTAAAGTAGGCATAGGCAAAGTTTTCAACCGATTACTTCACGCGTTGGGTCGTAGAGACGTTTTCCAAATGGCCAGGGTGAGAGAATTTTCGGTCATGGGATGTGTACTTCTTTCTTCATCATTAGTCTTATGATTAGTTGGTTAAAAGCAAAATTGACTCTGTCAAGAATTTTCCTACCAACTAAATTTGAAATCTAATATAAGAGTTGGTTCAATTTTTTATAGAGATTAAAAAGCTAATTAACTGATATATTTATCATTTTTCTCTAAATTAATTTATTCGACCTATGAACTGATTTATATAATCTAATGACGCATTAATATTTTAAAATATATCTTATAATTAAGTAATTTATTTAACTTCCTTAATCTTTTCAGAAAAGTCAACCGGTTCTTATATTATGAAATGGAGGTAATAATAATTAATAAATTATATAAATAAAATCAATAAATGATTGTCCTTTAAAGTTTCTACCTTCTACACTAGGCTAGCCAGCCTCTTTATAAAGAACCATTAACCACTAAAATGAGAGTCAGCTCGAACTTCTTTCCCAAATTACAGGCCATGAACAATCAGTACAAGGCAAACCTAATATGTTGGGGGCTTAATAATTCATACAAAAACCAAGTGCTTAATTTATAGTTGTCCTCGTTAATATCATTGAATGATGATCCAGTTAGTACTCGTTTTGGCGTGAGGCACTTCAATTTTAAAATATGAACATTGGAGGGAGTAGTTGATCGAGTGGGTGATGGAGTAAAGAGTAAGCCAGTAATAAATGTGCCGTGCTATGCAGCATATAAATGCAATGCAGTGAATTGGATCAGTTCTTCACGGGAAAATTGTGCCTCACCTCAACAGCCCTCAAACAAAATTCTCCTTCTTTTTTTTTTTAATTAGAGGGCTTACACACACACACACACACACACACACACTAGAGGTTTTGGTGAGAGTGGATTTGAAGGGAACACAATTATGTGGACTAATACATATATTTGTTGATCAGGAAAAGCAGAGAATAAAAAGGGAATCACGCATATATGAGTTTCGTACCAAGAGTCCTTAATTTTGAGAGCAACCTCAGATTCTGAGATGGCAGAGGTTAATACATACATTCTCGGATCTCTCATCACCTGGGAGCGCTTAATAACTTAACTCATCTAGCCGTTTGATCTTGTTTATAATGAAGAGAATGCCAACTTTTGCGAATAGGCACACGAAAATCAACATGCATGAACGAACTAAACTGACCCATCAGAATATAGAATGGAACGAGTTCTACGTACTAGTGCCCTGCTTGTAGAGAATCCAATGTGTTTAATGCTAACTAGACTCCATCTACCGCCTCTCCAAGGTGGAATGGCAAATACATGCACATATATGTATACTCGTCAAGTCTCGATCTGTATACGATAATTCATTCAGCTCATACATTTTATCGGATGTCCCCGAAGTGTTGGCCAAATGTTATGGAACTGATGGCTGTCATTAGTTATTTTCTGATAGGTCACTCCTTAAAATGATAAGGATTCGTGTTTAAGATGGACACCGCGCCCTCGATCGGGGGATCCCGTTTCCCTGCATCTCCCCACTCAATGCATGTCGCCACATGGCAGGACAATATCCCTTGATTGAATCGAGGCTTGGGAATGGTTTCTTGTGCTTACGATGACATTAGTTGGGATTTTTTTGAAATTATCAAACTTTATGCTCTCACCACGAATGTGGTGGACTATGGAGACCAGAGAGAGAGAGAGAGAGATGCAGATGCCTCTCTATTGATTCCCAGTGCTGCTCCCTCACTTCATAGATCTTCTTTGGTTGTGGCTTATCAACTTCTTTCTCAGACTCACTCGTCTTCTTTGAACGCTGACGATATTGCCACATG
>QFDD01001040.1:0-28372 GCA_006871305.1 Vachellia collinsii
ATTCGTTTAGCCTGGGGATCGATTTTAGTTGCATATTCTTTTTTTTGTTTTTTCTCTCCATCAAATATATGTTAGGGTGCGCTTCTTTGCCGATAAAGATTTGTCAAAAGAAAAAAATGGGACTAGTAAGCGTAAGTAACTTAGAGGTTGTTGCTAGCTACATTTTAACTTCATTTTGATTTCAACACCCTTAATATTGATGCTTGCGCTTTTGGTTTTCATTTCTTATTCTACCCTGTGGATTTACTAATGCTTACTCTTGCACTTGAAACTTCTGCTATGCTTAAATAACTTGATTATCTTTCCTTGTTTTATTCCTTTTATTAGCATCTGTAGGTCCTTCCAATAATGAAACAGTGTGTGGTTCTGATTAAAATTAGAAACTGAAAAACTGAAGCTAAAATGATGACATGGAGGAATTTTTTTGTTTAACATGATGCGAATAAACCCTTTTTTTTTTTTAATAATCTATCACTTTATGTAGTGTAAATTGTTGACCTAAGAAAAGACACGTGAAGTATCTTGTTTCACTTGACAATCACTGTGATTCGGTTTTGGTAAGTTGGCATGTTAATTTCTGAAGTACTGGAACCTGTAAACATATGTGTGTATGTAACATATAAAGCGGCAAAATATTAACTTCTTCCTGGGAAATTAGGATGTAATTCAAAAGGCATTTTCTTAAACGAAATCCTACCTGGACATTAATGTGCATAGGGCTAGTATATGCTCCTCACTCTGTGACATATTGTTTTGTATTTTGATGTTGTGGCTACCTTTATCACTACCTTCTGTTTTTCTATAGCTGAGTTGCACGTGGTTTTCCCTAATTAGTTTTGATGTTCTGCAGGCTTGCCCTCTTCCAGCTCCCAAGAGAACACCTTGTGTTGTGCTAATTATTCTAGATGTGCGAATCAAACCTTGCAGAACCTCAATCATATGCAGGTGCCATATTCCTTCAACTTTAGTGCTGATTTCCGTCTTTCCTTCTGAGATGTCATTTCCCTCTACTAAAATTCCCATTTTCTGTAACTTTGTTGTAAAGATGTTTCTTATTAGGATCCCATTGGTCATGTCTGATGATGATTCCCTGGGTGCCAATTCTGAAACTTTGGTGAGTAAATATTCTACAATCACGTTTGCATGATTGTCTAGTTTTATTTATTCAAGTCGTATTGTATTGCAACTCCCCACCCCCCCCCCACCGCTTGTTGTAATTTTAAAAATCAATTTCGAATTTATTTTTTACTTGCGGGGCCTTCTTTGTTCTTGGTTTTCCACAAAACTTCTTAGCCTTTTGAAAGAATTGTTCCTTGATATAGTATAGTGCATTATGGTTGCTAATCATGTGGAGTTCTTATCTCGTTAGAGATACAACATTATAGCTATTCCTAATCTACTATCTACTAATTAAACTAAATGTAAACACAGTACATGGTAGGCCTGTGTTTTATCTATCAAGGAGTGTGTTAGACATATATCAACCATATTTGAGCCTTATATTGGGATGAAATATTCCTTGTGGTATGTATTATTGAAAAGTTGTAAACATAGTTTTGTGGATGATCAGATTATCGGCGTTGTACATTACATGATCTTTGGATATTTTAGTTGTTCTTAGCCGTGAAAATTATGACGCCAGCCTTATTTTCACTCAAGTTTTTTATTTCCTGGGTTACAGATTGATTCATGGGAAACTTGGAAATCATTTCGTCTTCTCTGTGAGAATCATAGTCAATTGTCCATCACACTTCATATTGTGTGAGGGGCTCAGAATCAGGCCCTTTATTCATGGTAGTTTATAATTTGATCTCATATCACGACGGATCTTCGTTAAATTTTGTTGAGCTGTGTACAGTCACATCAATATCTTGATTTATTTTACCATTGTAAGATTTATTGTGATCTTTGTGCATATTGCTTTGTTGTTATTTTTAACACCAACTTAAACATGCATGGCTTTGGATGGTGTACAATCATTTTCATTTTTGGCGGATATAATAGTTTTTGGAATTTCTATGGTCATGAATTGATGGTTGTGGTGGTGCTGGGCGTGGACCTCTTGTTCGGGCATCACTAGAGGCGTGCATGTGTAGTTTATATGATATTAATTTTTGGATATGATGTTTATTTTAGACTCTGTTGAATCTATATTGCTTACATCCTATATATTGGGTGATTTTAATGTTCGTATGTAGGCAGCTGAAGAGACTGGGGGGAGGCTTAAAGTACATTCGGTGGAAAAGAATCCAAATGCAATTGTCACATTTAAATAAACTACAATATTGATGTTACAGTTTATCTCAATGAAAGCAACTATCTTTTTTGGTAGTAATTACATTGGAAGTAGATATTTCCATATCTGCTTTCCGTTGGCATCTTCAATAATTACACATCAGCAACTTTGTTTTGTGGAGATGTTGATGATGAGGCAAGAAATCTAGGCGCAAGAATTTCATGAATTAATTTTTTTGGTTTAATATCTCTTAACAGTGATCATGCAGATAAATTTCAGTATGGTGTTGTCCGACATTTTGTTGGTCATGGAGTGGGACGTGTCTTTCATGCCGATCCAGTTATTCTTCATTACAGTTAATATTCTCAACTTCATGCTTGTTTCATGACACAGCTCAATTTAATTCTTTAGTTTATTAGCTTTTTGGAGGGGATCAAAGTCTACATTCTCTTCGGAATTTTCAATTATTATTGTGTGAATAAATTTATTGATGATTTCAGGAAACAATGATGGTAAAAGGATGATGTTGAACCAAACACTCTGATATACTCGCCCTTGATCTGGATACTTATGGACTTGCTAATGTTTACTAACTTGTATATCCAGGAACTTTGGTAAATGGGTTGTTGAACTCATGATGTCAATGCAAATCATATTTTGAATGACTCAATTTTTTACTTGTGTTTTATAAAATTAGATACATGTCTTGTGTTTCGTTCTGAGTTGTGTTTTAAAATTGAAATATTAATTATTGTCATTTGAGTTGAGTGAGACTCACTCGAGTCCGAAAAAAATTTCTTTGACTTGAGTAAAGAATCTTAACTCGAATTACTTTTCATGTAATAATTTATCTCATTTAAGTTATGATTTTCGTTTGAGTCACTTACTACACTGATTTGAGGGAAATCACCACTCACACCTCTTATTTATCTTTGTTTTTGTACACCTTCTCTTATTTATCTCTACTTTTTTAATCATAAGAGAGTCTTGCACAAACTTTTGCATGACCATCCAATGCTTAAATTATTAATTTCTAATCATCAAACATTAAATTTGAATAATTTGGGAAGTGATTCATTACAATTTATTGGGATATACTATTCCCACTTCTTTTATTGTTTGATCCGTGTCTAGTTGACTACATGCTATTGTGAACTCGGAGATATATGAGGCATGATTTAAAGTGAATTTAAATATGTAGGAAGTCAGGACATTGTGTATAACATCATTAGCTCGTTCTTGCTACATTTGTAATACTACTATAAAAAAATATTAAGAAAAGCAATGTTTACACCATTTAAAAAAGGTGAATTTGGCTTGAAACCTTTAATAATGACAAATGAAATGAGTACTCATTCCTTCCAATCAATCAAATTATAATACTATAACATTTTGTCACTAATCTTACCAATCAATCATGTTATAATCCTTATCTAACTGTTACCACAGATAAAGATTTTGTGCTATAAAGTAACTCGAATGAGTTACATATTTCTTTGATTCCTGCATAAACACAAATTAAGGATATGTCAATGGAAGCATAGGGTAAGTGTCAAATAAATAAGAGTTGCCAATGAAATGTTAAGATATGGAATAGTGAAATGTGCCAAACTTTTTTTTGGGGGGGGGGGACAAAGAAATGTGCCAAACTTAGTCAATGACCAAATGGAAGACTGAAAATAGTAAAAAAAAAACTTGATGTGCTACAAATTAAAAATAAAATTAGCAAAATGATAAGACGTAAATAACGTATCCATTATTACAATGTGTCTGCACCATAATTCATAAAATATGAAAAGATGAACATAACATATCAATTGTTACATAATTGATTACTTGATATTAATGGAGTCTTACCAATGAGATTAATGTATGGATTAAAAGGAACATTAAATGTTAAAATATTAGAATTATTAATAAGGAATAAAACCCGGAAAAAATTATATTAATAAGGAATAAAAAAGGAAATGTAATTGGAAATTCATTATATTGTGATTCGAGTCAATTAGTATGACCCAACTTAAATTAACTTAACTATTTGATTTGAGTTAATTGTTACTCACTTTTGAATGAATACCGGTATGTTTGGACTCAAGTTAATAATAACTGATTTGAGTTGAATGAAATCTAAGTTTTCAGTTGATACATGAACTTTGAACTTTTAAATGGTTTGAAAATTTATTGAAAACATTTTTCAAGCATATTAACTATGCACATATTTATCATTGATCATAGATGGTGGCTCAAATAAATGTTATCATGTGGAAACCAACTAGAGGAAGAAAATAATAAAATAATAGCGCTACACTCTAGGTTGCTCAAATTTACATTTGCGTGTCAATGGCTTACCTGAACTCTCAATACATGCTTTCGGTGAATCCATTGGCCATATACAAAAGACGGCGATGGAAAGTAAGGATATATAGGTTACACAGATGCTACAGATTACAGAAAAGCTTTGAAGTCCATTAAATGGTGTTATACCTATCATTTACATTTGATTGGATAGCTTCAATTGTTTATTATGAAATAACCGCCCACTGAAGATTTCATAATGTATAGACTGGTCCTCAATGTAGATTGGGCAAAGCCTCTCTATCCAGCACTTTGGCTATTAATGCAGTTAATCGAATAAAATGAATGCGTACCTCATCATCAGTATGTCAAGGTTTATAAAGTCACTATTCGTATAAACGCATTAGATCGCATAGTACAACATCTTAATGTTCTAAATAAACCCAAAACATTATTTAATTACTTACCCCCATTGTACATTCCAGAGATATTATCATGAATCATGAATTTACTTTCCTAAATCAAGGCATCAATAAATATTTATTGTAGAAGAGTATGAGCTAAATGAGCGACTCTTAGTTCAACTTAACTCACTTGAGTCAGAGTCACTTGGTATCAATCGAGTTAAATCAAAATATTTTATTAATATTATTTAAGAAATTTAATTATTAATTAATATTAATTCCTAATTTAAATTATTTATTTATTATTAAATTTTTGTTCATATATGAATTAAAATGAATATTAAATATTAGGAATATTAATAAGGAATAAAAAAAGAAATGAAACTAAAAATTCATTATACTGTGACTCCAATCGTTTAATATGATTCGAGTTAAATGATCCATTTCACTTGAGTCAATTACCATGATTCAAGTTGAATGAACACTAATATATTTTGATTCGAGTTAATTTCTATGACCGGAGTTAAATGAATTTTAGTATTCAAACTCTGTTTTCTTGATATAATACAGATTTGAACTTTGAACTTTTAAAAGGGTTCAGAAATTTGTTGGACATGGATATCAACTATGCACATGTTTACCTCATGGCCCTCAAATTTACTCTTGGGTGTCAATGGCCTTTGAACTCACAAAATACACGCGCGCGCGCGCGGCAAATCCATTGGCAATATACAAACGATGGCAATGGATGGTATGAATATTCATGCCATAGATTGCATATTAATGCCACAAATTACACAAACCCAGTAAATGGTGTTGTATTCAGCAGTACGTATGATTGGATAGCTTCAGTTGTTTATTATAAAAATACTTGCCCGTCGGAGTTTTCGTGATGCTTACAATCATCCTCACTGAAGAGGTAAGTACAACTGCATTGGCCTGTTTCAATTCTTCAGCTACTCTATTACTATGCTCAGCACTAGAACAGTAATAACAGAGACTTATTACGGGTGCATACACAAATTGACAAAAATAACATAAATTGGTATCCCATTCCCGGTGGGCTCTAGAAGCCAGTTCCTTCGATGATAACGATTATGCCTCCATAGTAAATCTCCTTCTTCTAACTTAAAAAAAATACCCCTTTTATGCGGAATTTGCTGCACCCACACCTACAGTCCACCAAACACAAATCCGACACCAATACATCATTTTGACAAGATCCATAACCTCAGGCACTAATATTACTTCCAGATTTTCTTAACACAAAGGATATTGGTATCTGCCCTGCATCTTCATATGGGTAACTGTCACTACAACACACTAGAGCTGCTAGGAAGTGATGGAGGATGATTTGCTTGTATGGTGCCACGTGCAACATCATAATTAAGTGGGAAGATCAATTATTTATAAGCCAAATTGATTCTCATATTTTTTTCCTATATAGGTTTAATTAGTAGCAATAAGTAATGCATAACTGTGTTTTTTGCAAATCAAGTATCAAAACTTGTAGTCTGCTCTGAGAATGATGATGTAGTAAAAATGAAAAAAAGGATGAAGAAGGAGAAGAGAAAGTGAATGGTTAGCCACTAATTCACCCAGCCCACCTCTAACTCCTCTGGATATAGCCAACAGTTGGTGAAAACATAAATTATAGTCAGCCATGATTGTACCATCAAAAGAATTGATCTAACAATAAAGACAGTGAAATGTTCCTCACCTACAACAAAAATAATTAACTTTACCTAATTGCATAATACAACTAAGCATACAGCAAGATCAATTGCGCATCAGTAACCATGCTCAGTTCATCTTCTGTCGGAGCTGGCAGGTTGACATATATGGAACATTTAGCAGAGTGGATAGCGGTTGATGACGAAGATGGTAGGAGGTGGGATCTCTTGCGGCCACCGAGTGCTTGTCTTGAGCCAAACGCTTCGTGACCCGAGTTAGGTAGGACTCACTTGAGTCACAGGGAAAAAAATTTTCTGACTTGAGTGAAGGATTTTCACTCAAGTTACTTACCCATAGCCTAACCAATGAAACAACTTCATGAATCAATACGTACCAGCACCAAATGAACAACTTCCTCTAAATGATGAAAACCAGAAAGACCTTATGTTTTGGTAAAGATGAACAAAAATTCCTATCTTCTACAAATAATAAAGGATAGAAAGAAACATGAGTATAAATCAAAAACCCAATAATAATAAGGAAAAACAATATCTTAAAATAAGAATGTGCAACATGAGGTGTGGAAGAAGATGCTCCTCATCGAGTCCAATCGACATAATCCCTTCAACTGTGCCTTTGGTCCAGTGGCTCTTAAGGAAGAAGACGATGAGCAATGATTCATAATCCTCCCTCTTTGGTTTAGATCATGAAGAAAATGGTAAATAATAGAGTCCCCCAGGATGGATGAACCTGATGATGCATGGAAAAGTGATTTAAATCACAACGATTAGAAAACGATGGCTTGTTTGGGAAGTAACAAAACCTAAGTTTCAAACCTTGGTTTCACAGAATCCAAAGTAAGTATGTGAGAGAGTTTTATCTCGGTTTGCATGAAATTGCTTTTGAGAATTGATTGGCAAACAAGCCTGTAGAAGAGGGAGGAAAGAGGGACTGAGATGAGTCGTAAGGTGTGGGTTGGGTGATTATCGACAATTGAAGAAGTAGTGCTCAGATATGTTGATGAGGCATGGGATTTAAAATTTGAATTTGAAATCAAAATAAAGATAAAAGAAAAGGCAGGATTCTGAATTATCTCATGATCAATTGAAAAACCTGATGAAACTATCAAGAGCACATATAAAAATGAGAAAATCACAAAGCCACATATACCCTAATAATATTTTATACGACTCAACATGAAGCCATAAAGGAAAAAGGTGGGTTCATACTTGAGGCCGAGATTTTCTTAAGAACAATGTTTTGTGCCTTAAGCCGCAAGTGGAGTTGTTTTGAGGGATCAACTGGATGGAAGATTTTTTGTATATCATATTGATTACTATTGTTTAGTCCATCTTCTTCTTGTATTTGATTCTTTCAACTGCTTTAGATTCTGAGTATAGTTGGATTACAAATGAAATGAAAGGCAACTCAACTAAAATGATCCTAACTACATGATTTGAATTTGAGACCTTATTTGAAGTAATGGTTTCCTAATCTATACATAGTCATACAACCCAAAAACCAAGTGAAGTAGAGGGAGAGGGTGAAATTAAGGAGATTCGAGAGATCCATTTAAAAGTTAGAACAGAGATTGAAGAGACCCGTCAACTTCTAAAGTTACAAAAGGAATTGTTTCCGTTTGAGGTTCAGCCCACTCTGCACTTGCAGCTTATACCTTTTTCTCGATATTCTGAAACAAAAACTGGTTTTCTTTCTATTCAATCAAAAGGGATTTGACGATAAATTAAACAGAGAGTATTATTTATTAAAAAAAGGTACCAAAACCGTTGATGTCCTACCATTGGAACGTAGGTCCCTCCATTTATAAACACAAGGCACGAACCATGGTCCATGACAGCGATTTTATCATTTTACATACTTCCTATTTATTTCAAAAATTTTATCTAGAACTGTTTTTTAAATACTTCTGAGTTTTCTCAAACAAACGCTTATTCATGTCTCTCCTTATATCATATTTCTAAATAAATTAATTCAGAAAAAAATTATAAACATAAATAAAGTAAATTAATTATTTAACTTTTTTTAATCCATTAGAGAAGTGAACCGATTCTAAACACCATAGATGGTATTTCCAGAAAAGATTTCATATTCTCTAAATTAATAGTTTTTCTAGAAATATTAATTTTTTTTAACTTACAGATTACTGGGACACAATGGGTTAGCGATTTGAGAAATTTGGCAAGTGAATTGAAAAATTGAAAATTAAAAGTTCAAAAAAGGAAGCAATCTGCTAATACGCACAACTTCGAGATTGTAGTGTCGGGTTGCACACGCTCGTCGTCCGGAGGACTCAGCCTCCCCGCTGCCCACTTGTTGGGGTTTTAGGGCTTTTTGCTCTACAGCACCGTTGGCTTGTCCCCATCTCTCAACCGCTTTCACTTTCAGAATGCCTAGAATCTGTAGGAATTCGGTGCATGAAGTAAGCAGATAATCGTCATTAAGGCTGCCACTGCTGTTACATGACCACCTTGTTCTCTTCAGTTCCAATTTGAAGCGCTGTCATTCGCTGAGGTTTGGCTGCAAATTCTAATGCTTTCCTCGCCTTCTCATTTGTTGTAGAGATGGCTGCTGATCAGGCATCGACACCTGAGCTAACAAATACCTGCTGCTCCGGGGTATGGTTCATTATATTTTTCGTTTTTGTGTTTGTTGTGTCGGTGCGTGTTCTTCATTTTTGGGCATTTTTCAGTTAACTATGTCAGCTGTACTGAATATATGTCGATTATGGATCTTATAAACAGTTGAAAAAGAAACTCTTCAAGCTCCAAGAGTCACGTAATGTTCTAAGACAAGCTGTGAAGGTCCTCGAAGACAAAATCAATGAAGTCGAAGATCAGAATGCGAAACTCAAGAAAGGTTTGTATTCTGTCTAAACTCGATGCATTTGCCTGGTGTACCTATATGATGGAGTTGATGCTACGCATAACCATATAATTTGCCCCTCTATCATTTCTTTCCTATCTCCATCTTGAATCTCTAATAAATTTTAGGATCCAGTATTTTTTTCCCCTCTAGTTCTGCATCGTCCTTGATATGATTATTCCGTATTTTCTTATCCCCTCACATTAAATTTTCCGTCATGGAAAAATGATTTTCTCTACAGACCTCTGTTTTGTTAAGTTTTTTTTTTATTTATTTGTTTTTTCTTGCTGGTTTTCAAATAGCATGAAGTTCATTTTTGTATTGTGACTTCTTTATTAATATGTGTATGTATTGAGTACACAATATATCTTCTCTCTTCCACTTATGATCACCTACTCTATAATGCACATTCTGCAGCATACCATGAAGAACAAGCGCGGGCAAAAATAGAGGAAGGGGAAAAACTGAAAGAATTCAATTCTAGAGTATCTTTGGAGAATGAAGTCAGTAGATTAAAATCTGAGATTGTTGCATTACAGCAGAGTTGTGGCAGCAATGTTCAGGATGGAGATGAAGATATGAAAAGTTATGAAACCTGTATATCTGATAGAGAGAAGGAAATTAATAGGTTGAAGGAACTTCTTGAGAGACGTGCAATGCAAATTGCCAAAATTGAGGCTGAGAAGGCTGGGGAGCTAAAACAAAATGCTGAAAAGTTGGCATCCGAGATGAAAAAGTTTAAAGAGGCAACCAAACGTTTTGAAGCTGAGAAGAAGAAGCTTATAGCAGAAAAACAAAATGCTGTGTCAGATTTGATAAAATCTCAGGAAAGGTTAGAGGTTGAAAAACAGAAGGCAGCAAGGGAAAAGAGACGTGCAGATGAAGAGATGGTTAAGGTAGAGGGTCAGAAGAAACTTGCTGAAAAGAAGGCCATGGAAGAAAAACAACTTGCTAATCAGCTGTACCAGAAGTTAGAAGAGTGTGAGCGGACAAATAAAGATTTGAAGAAGAAGATATCTGAACTTTCATCCCCAAGAAAAGCCATTGAAATGTCTGCAGTCTTTCCTGACATCTGTATGAATGCTGAAAGTACTAAAGTGAAGCTTTTAGAAAACTCTTTGACGCTTCAAAAGCTACGGACAAAGCATGCCAAGGAAAAAATTAAGCTGGAAGCTAATCGTCGCAGAACTTTACAGCATGAATTGGTTCGATTGAAGCTTGATTTCTTTCAAATTTTCCATCGCCTTGATATGCTGGATGCTTCCATTTTACCCACTGCTGGAAGTATGGATGACCTTGAAAAGGTTGGTCTTGTTGCTGAACTATTCAGTGTTAGATCAGTGTTTGCATCATTTTATCTCTACTTCTGTCTCCCCATGGTAGATGCACACATTAAAAATTCTTTTGAATTCAACTATTGAACCACAGCATAGTGCTCATCTTTAATGATTTCAGTGATCTATTTCTTTCTTTCTTTGTTTTTTTTTTTTAAAAATTTTTAATATGCAGATAGAAGGATTGGGCTCTATAATCATGTTTTGGTTTTTGGGTTGTGAAAAACTGCTTGTGTCTCTAACATTGTTATTGGAAACAAACCACTTAGCCTTGGAAGTTGGAGTTTTCATCATTTTCTGAAGTGATGAAAAACTACTCAGCCCCTATCAGCTATGCATATCTGGCTAGAATAAACATTGTTTTGAATATTAGCTGACTCATGGGATCCGAAGGATGCACTGAAAATATTATTGTCATTGGATTTAATCTTATGTTATAGCTCCTACCATTAAGATGATATGTTCTTTTGGTAGTTTGTTTTTATTTTCACCATTCTTGTGTTTACTTTTAACTGACCGTGCTTTGCATGATGATTACTTTGCAGCCTGGGAATATACTGAACTTGCAGAAATTGAATATGATGGAGCACATCTGTAGTTCAGATCTGACTCAGATGTGTGGCCAATGTGAAAATAATCTCCTGAAGTCTTGCTGCACAACCTTGAATGCATGTGATCCTTTCAAGAAAAACATGCATCACATTTCACCTCTGGCTCTATTTGGAGGAAACTGTGCTGAATCCATCACAGGTATTGATTATCAGTTGGAGCCTCTGGCTAGAGGCTCTAACAGATCAAAACTAAAGAATTCTGCAGTAAATTCCAGTACATCTTTTTCTGATGGACAATTGATGGGCTCACAGGACAAGGGTGCTTTTCCAGTTACTGCGTCAGCAAAATTGGCTCAGGAGAATATTAATACAAGACCCAGCATGTCCAACCCATCTGCTAAAACAGTTACTGAGCACAGTAGGAAGAGAAAAAGAATATTAGAGACAGTTGAATGTATTAAAAAATACTATTCTGAAGGTAGGAAGTTTGATCTGCAAGTAGAAAAGAAGCTCTCTGATTTACATGCTTTGTTATATAAAAAGGTGGACAAATCACATGAACGAAGAGAGATGGCTGCTAATACTAAGGACAGTTTACTGGAAAAGAGCAACAGGCCTCATAAGAAGAGAAAGAAATCTCATAGGGCAGAAGTGGAAATGGTGCATAGATATAATAACAATGTTAAGGAAAAAGGTATAGAAGAGGCCAAAGGAGATGTCTGTGAGGACACCTGTATCTGTGGACGCACCTGCTGCCCTGTCTCATACACTAAAGGAACCACTCAAGTGTTCAGGGAGGGAACATGTGATGCTACAAATGATCTTCCTTCTATGGTTAACTTTGAAGTGGCTGGTGGAAATTATATGAAGTTGTTAGACTTAGAAAATGCTGCTGACGAGGAATGCTATAGAAGGGCAATGGATGTTCCCCTGTCTCCATCTCTTCCTGAGATTGAAATTCATGGAGTTGAAACATGTGACAAGAATAATGTGAAGCCTTTTCTTGAAGAAGCACTCCATGAAGACATGCTCAGTCCAAGAGGAGTTTTTTTCCCTTCACCTTGCTTTGATGTCATTGATGTTGAGATAAATTCCAACGAAGAAAAGTTTGATGCATCTAGAGCTTCTTATAATTCACAGAAGAAGCTTGCACAGGTTAGAGAAACTGAGGATGTGAAAATGTCTCATAATCACGTGCTAGAAAATTCAAGGGCTACACATTTGCTGGAGGGTGGAGTTGAATTGTTACAGAATCAACTTCCTAATTTTTGTGTTGTTGGTCCAAATATTGAGGACAAAAATAGCATTTCTAGAATTTTTGGTGCTACAAAGAATTGTATGGCTAGGTGCAGTCTGATTACTAAGACAGGGTGGATTGTTGATAATATTTTGACCGCACTTACCATGGAAGAAAAACTGTTACCAAGGTAAGTGATCTATCCATTACAAGATAATAAAGTGTGGTAACCATGTTTTGTATTTTTTGCCATTTCTGTTCACATCTGCCAAGTCAGTTTATGATTAACTTGATGTTGGAAAAACTGATATTTAATTTTTTTTTTCAGGGAAAAGATTTCTGTTTTCTTTACACTTGTGCTGTTCAACTTTACTACAATCACATCAAAAAATTTTGGGAAACTTTTGGGCGTGAATTTGCTCCCCTGCTTGAATTCTTATGCCGAACACATTTGTGCAGGTTTGTTATCAAACTTATTACTCATGTTCTGTGTCAAACTTATGCATGCGTTATACTTTTCCATTTTATTCACAATTATGCACTGCTGCATTGCACTGAATTTTTTTTATTTAATTTGGACAGTTTTTTCTGTTGCAACAACAAGATTCTTGTTTTTAGAACATGTTTCCTTGAATGAGCTCCTTTTGCTCATTGAAGACTTTCTTATAGAAGGACAAGTTATGGTAAATGATGAAGTGCCTGCCAGGACCTTGTCAGAACGGGATTTGAGATCTTTTATTTATCCTGAAACAGCTTCAGGGGAACAATTGGTGGCAGGGAGTGTTATTTTAGTATCAATATGTGCAGCAATTGATCATGTTGAATTTGTTAGGGAGTCTACATATAATATCCTCAGGTTTTGCAGATGGGATTCATTGATGATACTGACTATTCTTCATGTATTTGCTTATCTGGGTGGACAGAAGTTTGTTTGCCATAATTTAATGTTCACTGTGTTGAAATCTTTGATTATGTATCTGGAGGGTAAGAACCTACCAGTAGTTACTGCTTCGTGTCTTCCATCAGTAAATCAGCTGCATGCTGAATTATGGATGAGTGATAAATGCCCATTCTTGGAAGGTGCTGAATCTATTGAAATGGTTGCATTCTTGCTCTTAGGAAATATCAGGAACTTTCTACAAGAGGTAGAACCTGATGATTCCGCAAATTCTAGGTCCTTGTCAGACAAACTTAATGCTGGACAAGGGTTTAATAAGAAAGCAGTTCATTGTGTTATTGACTTGGAGTGTGATGCTGCCTGCTGTTTGAGAAAGTGCATGGTTTCTGCTACTCAGCCTCATGTTTTGAGCCATGCGAGCATTTGTCACCTTACTGATGTCCTGTCATTGGTGGAGCTGGTTGCAAGCAGAATGGTATAAGCTTTGTCTTTTCAAGTTATTCTATCTCTGCTTTATAAATTCTATATTTTGCTGTACTTTTATACGGGGATTGGGTAAGCTAGGGTATTTGATGATTATACTGCATGAGTTACATTGTTACTTGAAAACTCTGCACCATGAATAGGTATCCATGAATTTGATGTCACACATTACATGTGATCATTATTTGCTGAGATCAATGACTTGAAACATATTATTTTTTTTATCTGGAATGATTATGTTATTTTGCAGTTATAATTGCCCACATCACAAATGGATTGCAGTAACCAGTAAATCTGTTAATAGAACTCTATTTGAATTCAATTTGCATGGAAAACCAAGTATGGATTTAATTATCTTATATGGGTATAATGGTTTTAGAGGTCTACTCAAGTAGTTGCTCTGGTATCTCTTTCTAGAGGTCTTTTGTTAGTCTATAATTGATGATTGACAATATATTATAAAAGGTGTCTTGCAATAGTTTTTATACTAAATCATGGATAAATTACATTCTTTTGTCATTAAACAGGTTTGTAATTTACCATGGAATTTTTGTACTATTAATGTTTTTTATGTTAATGAGAGAGGTAGAGGAAGTATGGAGTCTTCTAAAAAGAGGTAGAAGAAGACTGAAGCATACTTTCAAGGAGATTATAGAAAAAAAATTTTGATTAATAATTTATCCAGAGATTTGGTCTATGATAGAATACAATAGCGTCTTGTGATCTATGTAGCCAACCTCACATAGCGAGACAAGGCTTTGTTGTTGTTGTTGAATGTTTTTTAAACTAGTGTATTAGATGCTACGTTATTCTTGAGCTTTAGTTTTCTTATAAGGCCTTAAGAACTCCTGAGCAATGAAATCTGTTGCTAAATCTGTTCCCTTTTTGTTTTTTTTTTGGAGTGATATATTTAATTTTTGACACAGAAATCTTTTGCAATGCTTGCTCTTCCTTGTTGAAGAACTTGTTTTGTGTGGTTTATGATTCTGAAAACTGATTATGTCCTACAAACCCCCATGGTTTCCTTAATGCAGAGTTGGCACTGGACAGACACGAATCTTGTTCCTCAGCTGCTGAGTATGTTGGATTCGTGTGTGGTGGAGAACTTTTCTGTTGCCATTGTTGGTCTTCTTGGTCAACTTGGGAGGTAAAATGACCCTTTGCTTTGACATTGGCAGTGCTGTGAATAACTCTTGATTTGTGAATCTTAAATAAGTGGCGAGTCTTATATTATATGGCCTCATTGGTGCTGTTAGTTATTATAGTTTCTTATGTAATATTGTCTCCTCTGTGATCTTCAGGCTTGGAGTTGTTGTTGGTGGATGCGAAGATAGAGGAGTTGAGAACTTGAGATGCTATTTGTTCTCTTATTTGTGCCGAATTTCTTCCATAAAAGCAGGCCCTTCTCTTCAGCTTTCCACGGCCTCTGCTTTGATAGGTGTTCTACCTTTTGATGTGGTAGAAACCCTTTTTGAGAAAAACTCAAGTCTTCCAGTATATTTTAGTAAATATGTTTCCGGCAATCTTGAAGATTTGAGAAAGTGGCTTTCTGGGCTTGATAAAGATAAACGGGACTTCCTTTGTAGCATTTCAAGAATTGATGTATATACGAACAAAACATTGTAGGTCTACTTCACATTTCCAAAGCAAGGTTCTTGCTGTCTCTCTTTAGTTGATCTTGCTAGTTGAAAGTTTTGTAGATTATGAGAAATTGGATGCGTTTAGGTTAAACTGAGCATCGTCTGACTTCGTTTGATTGCTAGTTGACCCGACTTCCTGATAGTAAGAGAGATGGTTGGTGTTGGTGTCATCCCAGAGTCTTTTAAATATTGCTGCCGGATACAACAAAGTTTGCGATTGATGGCTGGATGCAATTTGGTAGCTTTATATCTAAACAAGCTGGAAGACATGTCTTATCCTTGTTTAATATCAGCATTGCTCAACAAAATTTTTAGCTCATGAAGACAAATTGTCAGATACAATCCTTGGCTTCTGGAAGTTACTTTTTGTCTGAAGAATACATATTTCACCTCCTTATTCAGTTCATGGTGGTCTTCTGAGATGAGAGAGGAATAACGTTGCCCTTGAATGAAGGTAACTCTCATCTCGATGTTTGCAGAAGGAAGAGCATTAACCTTAAGCTGTGACTGTTTGGATGCCTTGTAGATTCAAGACAGGTTCTGGCTACGGAAGGAAGCCATTGCCAGTTCGGAAGCCTCCATTTTGCAGGGAATTGAAATTTATATTTTACATCCTACTTGGGATGGCTGACAGCATGCTCAGGTATCTCATTCTGGGACTATGGCTCACCGATGGGATTTTTCCTCTAAAGGAATTTGTCGATTTTAATCCATAAGGACAGAGCTCAAAGGATGGTCCTCGTTTACGTAGTTATTGTGCCTCGTATGTTGTGGTTTTAGGCCTTTGCAACTTGTTTGATTTGCAAGAAACTGCTTTTGTTGTAAAGTTTTTCCTTCTCATTTTATGGCAAGCCTGTCATAGCTGAATAGTTCAATCTTCAAACATCTACATGCTAGCAAAATAATGCATGGTGCCTGAGCATCCATTTGTTTCAGCTTGGTTTTTTTTTTTTTAATCAGAGTGGTCGATTATCTGTGATGAAAAGATCTGTGATTTCTTCATTCATGACTACTGTCTCAAATTTCTTTAGGATTCATCATTACCCTCAAGTACCTGCTTCTGAAAAGGAAAATCGATTCCTTTCTCTATGAAGTGAATGCAATCGAAATAATACACGTTGACAAAAGTTGAAGAGTGTATAAAGCAAATAAGGAAAATGCACTCTTGAAAAGAATTAGAAGAAACAATATCATGGCCACTTAAGCCTCCCCGAAATTTATATACAAAAGAAACCTCGAAATTATAAGCAAGGCCTAATCTACTTGCTTAATGTTGTTCCACTAACAAGTTGAATTTCCTCGAGTACTGGTCTTACCAAGTTTTGAAACTTTCCATGGAGAATCTTATTTGGGTATGCTTGCTGGGAATTGTGGATCACCAGATGTGCCAAGTTGAGAGTTTTCATCATGGTCATTGAATTTTTGTAGAGATAAAGGAAGGAAAGTGGAAGTTTTCACTGATTGTGCTGCTGCTTTACAACTTTTGAATGATGCGGGAATGGATAATCATCCCTTTAGCGGATATACTATTGTTAGATAATTCTGTTTGTTATGTTAATATTTGCTTTCAGACAACTGATTGAAAGATAAGAATTAGATGAAAATAAGCTTTGTAAAAGTGGCGCATCAGCACCTATGTTTACCGTGTAATTTATGGAGAGGGTATAAACCCTAGATTGTACAAGATGAGTACACATGTACAATTCTCGAACATTAAAAATGGCATACATTATTGTGCTAGTAATTAATGGATCTGAGTGCTGTTGAATAATGAATGGGCCTGTGTTCAATGTGTCTTAACATCCCCCCTCAAACTAAAACTTGGTGAGAGAATAAGGTTTAATTTGCCATGAAAATCCTAGAACCTGGAATGAGACAGAGTTTTAATAAAAAGATTTGCAATCAATTCAGAAGAAGGAATGTATTTAAAAACTTATCTTTCAAGCAGTGAAGATCCAACTCAATATGTTTTGACCGTACATGAAAAATTGGATTAGAAACAAGACCTGTAGCACTTAAATTGTTACACCAAGTTATTGGAGGCTGCTTGAGGTAGACTCCAATTTCATCAATCAAGGACTGTATCCAAGCTAACAGGGTTGCAAGGTTAGCTGGTGATCTATATTCTAATTGTATACTAGAGAGACCCACCACATGTTGCTAACTAGGAGATCAAGAAATCACCAAGAAACACATGATAGCCTCCAATGGAATGTCTATCATCAGGACATACAGTCCAATCTATATCTGAAAAACCTTTCAATGCTAAGTGATTCGGTTTGATCTGTAGAGACATATTTGCTGTGCCTTTGAGATAGCTAAAAATCCTCTTAGCAGCTTGCTGGTGAATATTTGTTGGACAAGAGAGAAATTGACCCATTTTATTCACTAAAAACATAATATTTGGCCTAGTGTTGATCAAATATTGTAAGGCCCCAAGAACTTGCCTATAGACAGTAGAACCTTTAAGAGGAATGCCTACATCGTTGGAAAAATACTTGTTAATCACTATAGGAGTTGAAACTAGACTTGAATTTAACACACCGAATCTTTCTAGCATGTTCAAGATATATCTTTCTTGCTTTAGGTAAAGTCCTGTATCATCCCTAAAAGCTTCAATGCCCAAGAATCTATTAATGAGCCGAGGTCTTTGAGAGCAAAAGGACAGTTCAATTGCTTAATGAAAAGCTCCAGAACCTTGATGGAATTCCCTGTAATGATTAATCATCTAGATACACCAAAACAAACATAATGGACATCTTGTCCTTTATGATGAATAAAAAAAATGTCCTTGTTTATCATATCATGCCCTGGGTACTTGTCTAAGACCATACAAAGCTTTCTTTAGAAGACAAACATGATTGGGATATTTAAAGGACACAAAATCTTTTGGTTTCTTCATGAGAACATATTCCTGGAGGTCACCATTCAAAAAGGCATTGTTTATGTATAGTTATCTAATAGGCCAATCAAAGGTCACTGCTATTGTTAAAATAAATATTAGAGTTGATGCTTTGAGAATTGGGCTAAAGGTCTTATTGTAATCCATGCCAAAACTTTGTTGAATTCCTTTGGCCACAGATTGATCAGATTCTGATTCACTAAGTTGATATTTAGAGATATGAGAGCTTGAGCTTGATGAATATGTAATCTCTGTTGCTGGTCATCCTTTCTACATGCTTGATCAACAACTGGAAAAGGAGGAGTGTCAAATGACATTGGGAGTGATGGAGAGGTGTCAGGAGGCATTATGGAGCTACGAACAGTAGTGTTAAGAGCAATGGTGAAGCATACTGATGACATCAAAGAAATGAATGGCCTGAAAAATACTCTAGGATGAACAATGTCTTCTTCCTTCGGTGGTTTTCTCTTGTTAATGAAACCTGTAGAAAATGGAAATTTAGCTTCATCAAAAGCCACATGTCTAGATAAATAGAGTATCCCAATAGGACTCAAGCACTTGTATCCTTTGTGAGAGTTACTATAACCAATAAACACACATTTAATAGACCTAAACTGCAGTTTATGCTCATTATAAGGTCTTAAACAAGGGTAGCAAGCAGAACCAAACATTTTTAGCCCTTGGTAAATAGGTTGCTTGTGAAAAAATATGAAATAAGGGGAAATTCCGTCCAAAACATCAGTAGGTAATCTGTTAATCAATTCTACAATAGTATGAAAAGGCTCCCACTAGTAGAATAGAGACATTTTAACTTGAGCCAAAAGTGTGTCCCATTTCAGCAATGTGTTGATGCTTTCTTTCAACTCTGCCATTTTGGGTAGAAGTATGAGGGCATGTGTTTCTGAACAAAATCCCTAAGTTATTAAATAGTTTACATAAATTGCGATATTCACCTCCCCAACTTTGAACAATTTTAATTTTGCTATCAAGCTGATTTTCAATGAATATTTTGAAGTTAGCAAACATGTTCAAAGCTTCATATTTGGTTTTCAATGGATAAATTCAGGAGTATTTGCTGCAATAATCTAAAAACAATGTATAGTAGCAAAATGATGGTCTACAGGCATGAGAAGTTGAAGTTTTGCATGGAAGAGAATGAGACTTGCCAAATTTACAGAATTCACAAAATAACTTCTCACTTTTGTTACTAGAGGAAATTTTCAAGTTACAACCACTAATAATCTGATTCGAAATTCTATCATTTGGGTAACCAAGTCTATTATGCCAAGAAATTCTACTGACACTACTTTTATTTTCAACTGGTTAAAAAGCATCTATAGCAACAAAGATAAGATCAATTCTTCCATCACTTCCTTCCTCATAGATTTTGAACATTTCATCGTCACTTGGTCTTCTCGTTACCATTATCTCCCATGTCCTAAGACTTCACAGAATTACCTTTAGTGTTAAATATCACATCAGTATTGTTGTCAAAAGCCACTTTGAACACATGTAGAAGATATTTCTTGATTTTAAGGGTATAAAGAACATTATGCAATTTAACTCTTTTATTAGGCAGATTCTTAACAGTAGAAGAACCAATTTTCTCAACATTTAACTTATCACCATCACCACAGCAATGTTCATCTTACCATTCAGGTCAGTAAGATTCTTGATCTTGCTCATATCATTAGTAACATGGCTAGTGACACCACTGTCCAAATACCACCACTGTTTCAGATTATGCCTAAATAGCACTATCAAAGTCTGTGCATATGAACTTTCTTCTTCCAATCAAAGTTCAAGCACTATGAGAAGGAGGCACAAATGATTTGTCATATCGATAAAAACAAGTATTCACTTTATGCCTACCTTCTTGCATAGTTGACACACCAAAATAGTGTCATCTTCACTTGAAGGATTAAAGCATCGGCCACCACAACAGACACTACATCCTCTGCCATGCCAAGTAATTCCTCTGCTCCTACTTCCTTATCCTCCTCACCAAGTATTTATGGAGCTAAAGATGCCATCAGATTTGGCTAAGTTAGAATAATTAATCTGTGAAGTAGACAAATTAGAAAATTGGGCTAATTGATGAAAATGAGTCTCAAAATAATAAAGGGAAGTTTGTAGTTCTATTCAGTTGAGAGTATCAACTTGTTGAGAGAGTTGGATGACAATCGGATTATATTCTCAATCTAAACCAGCAAAGGTTTGGATGATGAGGGGTATGTTTGGATTAGCTTTTGGAGAATAGCTGGTTTGCATAAAAGTTATTTTGGAGAATAGCTTCTGAAAAAGTTGGAAAGAATAGTGTTATAAAAAACCATGGTTTTAAGGGTTAAAATCTATTCTGGAGAATCTAAAAATGTTTGTGTGACTCACATAAAACAAGGATTTTGAGAGTTAAAAGCTATTTTGCATTTTTTAGGCATGTTTGTCTACCTTTTTTTGAAACCATGGTTTTGAGGCCAAACCATGGTTTCAAAAAGATACCCAAACATGCTGATTAGAGAGAGGAATGGAGCTTCCAACGAGAGTGAGCTGCTCAAGAATGCTCTTGAGTTTTCCAAGGCACTCACTCATCTTCACCACACCCTTTCTAGTGCGTTGGAGTTCATACCGCAACATTAGTAGACGATACTTGGTCTGGATGATGGCAAGTCGTTTTACAGCAGTCCAAAGGCTAGTGGAGGTAGAGACATTCACCATCTAGGAAGAGACATCCAACGACATGGTATTGAGGAGCCATCCGAACAAGAGCCAGTTGGTTGACTCCCAATCCTCAACAGCATGGTTGAGCTTTGCAATACTGTTTTCTATAATGAACTGGGGAGGAAAATCCCTCAAGTTTGTAGCCCTTAATAATTGATAGGACATGTGTGAGCCTAATAGAGTAATTAGAGCGGTCTAGCTTGACTGAACAAATCTAAGTCGAAAAATGGTTTTTCTTAGTGAGTCTAGCTAAGAGGGAAGCAAATAGAGTGGAGCTGGTATCATTGGGAGTTGAGCTTTGGGTTTCTGAGGAGGTTGACATGGTGGCTAGCATAGCAAGGCTCTACTAACAAGATAAGAATCAGTGAAAATAAGCTCTATAAAGGTGGCGATCAACAATCTAAGTTTACTGCATAACTTATAGAGAGGGTATAAACCCTAGATTGTACAAGATGAGTACATATATACAATTCTAGATCATTAGAAATAAAATATATCACTGGGCTAGTAATTAATGGATGAGTGTTGCTAAATAGTGAATGGGCTTGGCTCAGTGTGTGTCTTAGCATTCAATGTGCCAATAGGCTTGCTAATGTGGTTTGCAGCTCTGATCATACACCCCCTTGTGTACTTTGTTCATGATTATTTGTCTCACAGATTTAACAATGCAGAAAGATTAGAAAATAATGCTATTTTACATAGCCTCCGGTAACTATTATAAATTAGCTTTTTTGGGTGACCTTCGAATTCCATATATCCTTCATGTTGAAGTAGGAATAGAACTTGGGAGCGGTATGCTCTGTTCATTACTAAAGAAATTTTGAGGATCGACCTTTGTCTTAATTTGTGCCAATCTTTTGAAGTTGCCTTTGAAGTACTTGAAACCCCAAGCACTTGTATTAAGCTTGTTGGAACCTAAATCAAGATCCCTATAGTTGAAATAGGCTGCTCTTGGGGAGTTTGAAACATAAGGAGCCATGTCTCTATAAAGTCTTCTTATCCATCTTATATGCCTTTTGGATGCTTCAATCCCATTTTCGTCCCACTTCACCATATATTGTATGTTATACAAATTGCCCTTCCTATGTGGAAAAGGGACTTCACTTTCTAATATTTCATCCATCTTACCACCAAAGGGGTCCATTATCAGAAGCGCCAGTGCTTCCTCTTCCACAAGCCTTTTCCATACACCTTCCAGTGCTGTTTCTGGTATTGGCTTCCTCACGAAATCTGATTTTGCCTTGAAAGAGCTTTTGTAGGTGGTGATTCTATCCAGCAAAACCTTTAGTGGGTCCCCTTTTTGGTGCCCAGCAAAGTACAAAGCAGATTGAATCCAGCTCAGCTCAATACAGTCATTTGCTTGCAATCTCAATTCAGGGAAGCTCTCATTCATCAATGGTATTAGTCTATCTACTCCTCCAAGGAACAGAGAATTGAAGGATGCTCTGACGACTCTCTCTAGGTTGCCACCATTATTTTGAGCTATGACTCTGATGAAAAGATCTTCATGAAGGTTGTGCGCTATGTACTGCCACTTATGAATAAGCTCGGAGGCTCCTTCCTTGAGAGTTCGATGAATGTTGAACACTGTGACTATAGGTGGAACTCTAACCAGCCGAATTTTCCAAGCAAGAACCACCCCAAAGCTACCTCCACAACCACCTCCTCTAATGGCCCAGAAAAGATCTTCTCCCATCTCTTCTCTATCAAGAAGCTTCCCATTTACATCTATAAGGGACGCATCGATGACTTGATCTGCTGCTAGCCCATATTTTCTGACCATAGTACCAAATCCTCCTCCACTGATGTGCCCACCAAGCCCCACACTGGGACAGAGTCCTGCAGGAAATCCATGGATTTTACTTTCCTTTGCAATTTTATAGTAAAGTTCACCTAAAGTAGCCCCAGATTGAACCCAAGCCGTCTCATCTGAGAGGTTAATCTGAATGGAATTAAGCCTGTTGAGGTCAATCATGATAAACGGGGTCTCACACAGATAAGAGAGGCCTTCATAGTCATGTCCACCACTTCTGACTCTGACCTGTAGCTTGAGTTTTCTGCTGCAAATAATAGCTGCTTGAATTTCAGACTCATGAAGAGGTGTTATGATGAGAAGAGGCTTTCTAGTGGAATTCAACCATCTTGGATTTTGTTGGAATGAGTCCAATACTTGTGAGTAAAGTGAGGAGGCTGTGCTCAGCATTGATGTTTCGTAGTATTCATGAGAAAAGCCACCAGGTTGGGATAAAAAGCAATCTCTGAAACTCTTCTCGATTGGAGTAGAACCAGCCCATGATGAAGGTGAAAGAAGAAGAAACAGAGCCAAATAGTGAAGAGCAAGGTAGCCCATCGCTATGTTAATCTCTTATCTCTGCCTTGTAGTTGAGTTATGCCATATGTGTCTGCATATATATTCTGAATTGAACTAATATCTTTTTACTTTGGAAAGATGGGATATTCAAGTCAGAGAAACTGGTCTATTTCCAGAGCCGGCCCCAGGGAAAGCGATAGGTACAAGGCAAGAGGTGGAAAGGTTCAAATTGATGACTTTGGTGTTGGCTCCCAAGTGAAGAGGCAGAAGAAATGCGTTGGTTTCTTAGTGATGGTAAGCGATGAGTTATAACAGCAAAACGTGTGTGTGTGTGATCAAGCAGTTGCATTTTTGAAACCTACCAAAGAGTTGAAGATAACATATAAAAATAATAAAGATATAGATACTTAATTGGCTGGTTGCAAGACATCTTCTAAAATAGGTGCGTGAGTGTTGGAGTGAGCTTATGGATTTCAGAATAACATTCATGCAGGCCGTTTAAATAGTGTAGTATGAGCATTTGGCATCAGCATTATTCTGGGGTGAACAAGTGGCGACACATGCATGAGATGTGTGAATACGTCCAAATGCATAAATACAATTTTTAAATGCTTAACGTTATACAGACTTGGAATTAATGGTGAAGTCAAGACTCTCTGATTCAGTGAGATAGATAGAAAGCTCTTTTACCCCTACTAAAGAAGATAATATTTTACCAATAAGGCCAAGTTCTATAACTGCAAGGCTTCATACTAGATTCTAAGTTAGGCCCAATATTTTCTTAAATTTACCAATACGATGCTTTTGAACCAACGCTTGAAAAAACAACTGGTTGGGTTTATCAAAACTAAGGTTTCAATATTTACTAAGATATATATTCGTATTTAATATCTAATAGTAACTCCAATAAAAATGATCCATATACTTATGAAAAAAACATAAAACACTTTGACATAACTGGCCAAGCGGAGCAAGCAATGAAATACAAAAATTTTCCAAAAACTGAATCTGTACCTTGTAGTTGTAATTTTTATCGTTTCTTTGAACTTTTGATAAATAGAAGAGGTTTGCACTTGGTAGTATCTAATTCCTCAGCAATTTGGTTCCCTATATATATATATTTGCTCGTCCACATTTTTCATATATTTCTTATTAAGTCGCAATTACTATTCATATTAGAGAATTCTTTGATATTTCGGAGAAACCGATCTTTCACCACAGGACACGTGAATCACCACCCATTACGTTCGTTCCACAAAAGCAAGAGCACTAGCTTCATCAGTAGTTGTCGCATACCAAACACAAAATAACACATGAACAATTTAATTACATCCATCAAGGGTAGTATTATAATACAACACTATTCTCTGAAATGATAATCTCATCAGCTGATGCTGCTGGCAGCCGATGAAACAGGAAGTGGCGGGATGCTCTGTTCATGCCTGAACACGTTCTCTGGATCAAACTTGGTCTTTATCTTCACCAACCTATTAAAGTTATCCTTGAAATACATGTTCCCCCACCCGCTCGCTTCTATGTAACTTGTACTGTTCTTCTTGTTCATCCCCAGGTCGAGGTCTCTGTAATTCACGTACGCTTCCCTTGGGAACTTGGAAACATAAGGCGTCATGTAGTTATACAGCTTCCTGATCCACTCCACATGCTTCGCCTCGTTCTTGTCCCCGTTGCCCCACAGAGTCAAGTACTGGATTTTGTAGAGCGTCCCGTTTCTATGAGGGAATGGGGTCTCAGATTCTGAGACTCTGCTCATGGCTCCTCCGTATGGGTTCCAAATCATAAGAGGGCTGTCTTCTTCTTTCAGCCTGGTCCACAATCCTTCAAGCCCTTCTTCTGGAATGGGTTCTCTCACGAAATCTGACTTGGCTTTGAAGAAGTTCTTGAACGATGATTTGCCTTGAAGGAGGACCTCCAAAGGCGTGTCATTTGGGTACCCGGCAATGTAAAGCACAGACCTGATCCAGCTAACTTCCAGGCAATCTTTTCTGGTGAGACCCAATTCAGGAAAGTTCTGCTTCATGAGATCAAGCAGAGTTCTCGAGTTTCCGAGGAAGAGGGCATTATAGGAAGTGGTGATGGTTCTCTGAGTTTTGTTACCAGCAGGCTGGATGATGACTCTCATGAAGAGGTCGTCGTCTATGTTAGGAGCCACTTGCTGCCATCTCTGTATGATCTTGGTGGCACCTTGCTCTAAGGTTTTTGTAACTGTAAAAACTGTCACTGTCTGTGGAACAGGAACGAGCTTGATCTTCCACCACAGAATGATACCGACACTTGCCCCTCCACCTCCTCTGATAGCCCAGAACAAGTCCTCTCCCATGGCTGCTCTGTCAAGGATTCTGCCATAGGCATCAACCATTTGTGCGTCCACCACATTGTCCACTCCGAGCCCATACTTTCTCATCATGCTACCATAAGCTCCTCCTGATTCGATTGAACCCATAAAATTTATTAGAACAAGTTATTCCTGAACTTTAAAAAAATTGGATTTGATCCCAAAAAAAAAAAAACAGTTAAGATGGCTCTTAATTACCTGTGATGTGGCCGCCAACACCTAAGCTTGTGCAGAGGCCAGCAGGGAAGCCATGGACAGAGCTTTTCTCAGCGATTCTGTAGTAGAGTTCGCCGACGGTGGCACCCGCTTGGACCCAGGCTGTGTTGTCTTGTACATTAACGTCAACACCGCGAAGCTTGACGAGGTCAAGAATCATGAAAGGGGTTTCAATCTTAGAGACGAAAGAGAGGCCCTCATAGTCATGGCCTCCGCTGCGCACTCTGAGATGAATCCCAAGCTTCTTGGAGCAGAGAACAGCAGCCTGGACATGGGCGTCAGTGGCGGGAGTGAATATGAATTCAGGTTTAGGAGCAGAAGGCTCCAACAGCCTCAAGTTCTGAGCGGAGGATTCAAGAACGGAGGAGAAAGAGGCACTGGCCTGAGTGTAAATGGAGGAGTCGAAGGGGAATGATTTGTCGGTGTGGAAGCTGAGGCACTGAATGAAATTCTGCTGAACGGAAGCTGCTAAAGAAATGGAGGAGAGGAGGAGTAAGAGAGAGAGGAAGTTCATGTTGGAAGGTGTTTTTGTGAGGTGTGAAGAAGAATGAGAATGTTGAGCTGTGCATTTATAACAAATGGTTTGGGTTAGAAAGTGAGAGAAGGTATTATGGGCATATAGGTGAGCTAAGAAACACGTCATGGAGGTGAAGAGTATTGGCTTTGTGTTGGGGTCAATATCGTCCTATTCTTCATTATTATTTGCGTTGAAATTTTATGTCATCACAGTCACAAGTGCTCACCCCCTCCCTCCATTTTCATGTTTATGTTACAATATTGTTAATTTAAAAATTAAAATGATCTTTATAGATATTAGTTAATTATAAATTCAAGCTCCTAAAATATGAAATATATCAGTTAATTTTAATTAGTTCCTAAAGATCGTTGACCATTTCAAAATAGTAAATCATGTGAGCAAAAAGGTAGATTAATAATCCTACCTACCGAAAAAAAGGGTAGATTAAGTGGTCCACAGAAGAATAAGCAAGCACAGTTAAATATGTCTCATGTCTGTATTGCAGCAGCATTATATATGATATGATCATGCAACTAATAAAGCAAATTATGTCTTATTAATCTCATATATGCACACATTAATCCGTGGCTTCAAACACACACACACACACACACGGAGTGCGCATGATTCTTTCATCTGTATATGGCTCCATTTTCCTTTACTTATGTTGTATACGCCAAGTTAATGGCTCATGCATCCTGAAGGGAATAGAATACTTGCTCGCAAAGACTAGTTTATCGTAACCACAACAGCACATCAATCCACATGTGTGTGTGTATTAAACCTCACCTCGCCTTCTACTTTCTAATTTATATTTAAGTTGTTGTGGGATTTTTCAATCATATATATATATATATATGTATATAAATAAAATTAAGCTCCTGTGTAGCTTTTAATAATTACCAGAAAATTGCAGGCCTCGATTTAAATGAAATTAGAAGCATATTTCTTTGCGTTTAATATTAAAAGGAGGCGATGCATAACTTGCCTTGTAAGAAGGGGTTTCATAACTAATAATTAAACTTGAGAAAATTAGCTTTTTGGTGATATATATTGCAGAAAGGATATATATATATATATATATATGGTTTTGGTTTATCTTGGAGGTTAAGAGAGAAAGAGATACCGTGGAGTGAGAAATGAGAAACCGTAATATGTGTGGCATGCAATTCTAGCTCTTTCTTCAAGCTATGTGGAACTCCCAAACCTCAACTTCATTTAAAATGATATTTTGGTGAAACATAAGTATTCAATTCAATTTATAAAAATTATCATATGAAACCTTCATATTTATAAAATGACTCATTATAGAGGCACCCCACCTATATATATATATATATATATATAATATCTCACAGAAGTGTTGTACTAGCATGTGCATGCACGGGCAAGTTTATCATGGCAAAAGAATTGACCCAGATAATAAGATGTTCTACCTCAAAACTTCTAATCGATCTTTAAAAAAAAAACTCATTATATAGCATTAAAAAAGGTTTCAGACGGAAATTATATTTAAAACTTGTTACTAGCCAATTATATTAAGACAACCAAATCGATTATTAATGCAGAATTTAATGTACGCTTGTATCTCAGACGGACTAGCATATGTCTCTCCTCACCATCTCCCTCCTGAAAATCCAATTTCATTTTATCCCTTGAGTGCTTGATTTTTCATTTATTCATAATAATATTGGTCATAGGAACAATCTTTTCTTTGCCA